>VYZW01006384.1:365615-429437 GCA_013401315.1 Balaeniceps rex | reverse complement strand
CAGAAGGGCTTGTCTTCATTTGCATCCCCTTGCAGCAGAGGCCTTCAAGCTTTATCAACAAATGAAATGCAAAGAAACAAGGAGAAAAATAAGAGAATAAGGCAAACTGTCAGGCAGTGTGACAGTTTTACAGAAACTAGCGATGCTGAGTTGCTCTTTTCTCACTTGGTACCAGTGTGCTTTCCCAATGCAGATCCAGTCCTTTTTATGTGTTTTCTAGAAAATGATGATGTTTCCAGGAGCGGGGGCTCCCTCATTAAAAACAACTTGCCCAGATCCATTGCTTTTGGCTGCTGGGAATCTGGGGAAATTCCCTGGGGCTGTCACAGTGGGATGAATTTAGCAAAGAGCTGCAAGGATGAGTTAGTAAATATTCGTAGCAGCTTGTCTCAGGGCTATGTGTTAATCCTGAACAGAGGGCGCTATTGGGAATGAATATTTTTTTTCTAGATTAAATGTTCTTTTGCTTACTTTCATCTTGGAATAGGAGGCAGTCAATCGCCTTATTGTAGAGGCAGTCATGTCCAAAGAAAAAAAACCAAAACCCACCAAAAAAAACCCCCAAAAAACCCCAGCACCTCATGAACCTCCCTTTTGTGATGGGGGGGCTGGTAGATCTGTGCAAGGCAGGGAGCAGTGCTGTGGTGCTGCCTCTCAGTCTTCTTCCCCCTTGGGAGCATCATCTCTTCACCCTTCTGTCTCTGGTTTTCCCCTTCAAGCTGGGGATATACGTGGTCTCTTTGGCTGGCAGACTTCGCTGACTTAGGGGAAAAAAACCTCTTGTGGCCAGCATGCTGCAAGGTCTTGCTCCTGTAGGATGCGTCCCTCCAGGTCGCAGGAGAAGAGCAACTCTGTCTGTGCTTGGTGAAGGACACAGCTCATCAGTGCTGCTATGTGGTTGACCTGCACACCTTATATGTAGTATTTGGACATAGTCAACAGCTCCTTGCCTCTTCTGTACCTCAGTATCCAGAGGTGATGTGGTCTTGCGGATACTGTTAAAGCTCTCATGCCTACTTATTCCTGTTGATGGCTGGGGTCCTTTAAATTGCATGGGTGTGTTGTGGTTTTGTTTGGTGTGTGGTGTTTTTTTTTTTCCTTCCCTTAAATAAGGAAGTCTTTCTTGACTGGTAAGAGGGAATGGTGAGTGGAGGAACAAATCTTAAAGCTAATGCTCAGTCCTAGGAAAAGTGAGGCCGGTGGCAGAGCTGTTAGTAGCACTGGAGGAGATAAAAGACAAAAGTTGCTTTAACTCTGCACTGCAGAAATCAATACAAGTTGCTGAAGAGTGAATGAGGATGAAAGAGAAATGACTCTGTGTTCCTGCCTTTTATTTTTTTTTTTTAAAAACACCTGAAAACAGCTTTTGAATAACTGGCTTAAATTGGTCATTATCAAAAAAATGGAGGCCCCTTCCCGAGAAACGTTCAAGGTCAGGTTGGACGGGGCTCTGAGCAACCTGATCTAGTTAAAATGTCCCTGCTCACTGCAGAGGGGTTGGACTAGATGACCTCTAAAGGTCCTTTTCAACCCAAAGCATTCTATGATTCTATGAAAAAAGCCACAAATTGTGGGGGTTCCTCCCTGGTGGGTTGGAAGGTAGCTGTGAATAACACTGTAGGGCTCTGTCCCCACATGGGGCTGGAGGCTGGTGTGCTGCCTCTAGGTTGTTTCAAACAAAAGCAAAGTTCAGGCATGCTGCAAATCCCATGGCATACGTTTAGATGAGACATTGATGCTGCGAGTATGCTCCAATTTACTGGTCATATTTTGCTACTCCAGCATGTTTCATGGGCTTTGTGTCCTCCTTTACATCCCATCCAAACACCTCATGCTGTAGCACCTGATTGCATTAAATAGCTGCTGTGTTCCCCAACGGATCAGGATGTAGTCCAGCGGTAACTACAGCAATTCCAGGGTGGCTGGCACTTATTAATTAGTTGGTTAGTATTGGGGATTGAGCTGTAGGCCTTTTGGTCCTATGCCTAGCTCTTTTCCTGACTGAGTGTAGGGCTTTGAACAAAATAAAATTATCATTTAGTTTCTCATAGTGGTGGGGAATTTTTCTCTGTCAGTTGAAATTGATGGGACTGAGGAGTTCTGTATCACTCGGAAAACCAGTCTGCAAACCTCTGCATGCCCAGTCTTTGTGGCTGCAGAACATGGTAATGGCCATACTTTCAAAGGTTTTGATGCTGCGGTCAAAACAGATATGACAGTGAAGTTATTGAGTGTAACTTCATGGCTATCCCTGCTTAACATTTTCACATTCAGAGCCATAGCAGCTGTGCCAAATATTTCAAAAAACGACCAAAATGTGGTAGAAAATGCCTTTCTGGCACAGGGTTGTAAATCTATTGCAGCACACAGCTGAGTAAAACAAAAAGTTGAGTTTAAGTGGGTAAAAATTTCCCTCTACAGTAATGATCTGTGTTGCGAGTTTACCAGCTATCTAATCTAGTTTCCATCCGTTACATCAAGTGATAATCCTCTAGCAAATTAGGTGCTGCTAGCAGCGTTTCTGTCAGCCTGGGTCTGGCTGCACATCTAGGCAACCTGCCTTTGAGGAATTTCAAAATTCACCGTAGTTAGTCATGCTGCTTCCTCAGCCTCTGGAGACCGCATTTCAAACCTAACACAAAGCTGAACTGTCTGTCTTGCTTGTTTAATTGTATTTATTCTGCTTTTCCTCCCCCCGCCACCTGCCAAGGGTGTTTGGCCATGTATAGAGATGGCTCCTGGGTTGTTCTTTTGGAATAGCCATTGTAATTGGCTTTTTGGTGTATCCTGTCCTACTTTAATATAATTCCTTTGCTGTCACTGTGCTTACACAGGGGCTTGTTAGCAAGTGGGCTGGGGATCAGAAAGCACAAAATTTGCAAACCAGGCTGTGATGCTCAGTTTCTCTAGGGCTTGCTATAAGGTGAGGCTTGCTGGCTGTAATGTGTCCTTGCCTGGGGACGGGCTGTGCAGCAGCCTTCTACCTCCAACTCGCAGAGCCAGGCTTGTTCCATGGTGAACCCTGCACTGCTCTGGCAGCTGGCACTGCCCCTGCACTTTGGGGCTGCCCCTTGCCAAGGGTCACATACTGCCCGGGAGAAATTCAGTGGCAGGCAACAATGCCATGAATGTCATCCAGTTTCTGGCTCTGAATAATTAAGAGGGAGTGTGGCTTTTGGCCAGGGAGCGCTGTCCTCTGCCACCCATCTGCTTCCCCGACTGTTGCTTGAAGCAGCTGCTCCTCTCCGGGGGCTTCCTGGCAGGGCATGGGAACACTGATTCCCGACCACCCTTCATTGCCTTGCCACTGACTTATCTAGTGAGCTTAAAGTCCTCAGGGTGCCATTTTTCTGTGCTGCTCTTCTCTCCCACAAAATCATGCCATGATGTTTAATTGGAAGCTGCAACGTTGGTGCTTGGTTTCAATGCAGTGGTGGAGAGCGTGGAGGTGGGGGGTGAGGGACAGGAGCTGGAGGAGTGTGGAGCGAGGGGGCTTGTTTCCCTGTTATCTCCCTCCACAGCTGTGAGTTTCTTATAGAAATCCAGCTCTTAAGCAGCTGGCTGTAGGCTGGAGGTGCCGTTCAGCAGCATATGGGAGCAGCGTTGAATTACACTGCAGGGAGATCCCTTGTGCTTGGATCTTGGCATGATGGGCATGCTGTCAAAGCCCCTGCATAGAAGTGGGGGATCCTTCCAGCAGGGTGCAAGGGAAAAGCGCTGACAAAGCAGCCTTTGCGTTACAGGGGCAGGTGGTGATGGCCACCTCTGCAGTGTTTTAAAACAGCTGAGGAATTTCCTTGGTATATGAACCTGTGCAGGGGGTGGGTTTTTCATGTGAATCTAACTCTAGGGTGAATTGGCTCTAGAGGCTTTTCATAGCCCCTAAGTAGGTGCAATATCCTTATTAGCTGTGCCCCTGTGCAGTGGGGTAGTCCAGCATTTGACCTGTTGAACTTCAACACCAAGTAAGTGAAAGCCAGGAAAACACCCTAGAATTGTGACAGTGGCCCCCAGCTTTGCACTCTCATCTCTGGACACTGTGCCCCACTGCAAACCCTACTTCTTCCCCACACACAGCTTTCCTCATTCAGAGTTTGCCGCTGATGAACGACAGATTTCCTTGATGAACGACTGCTCTGAGCCGATGTGACAGTCAGTGTGCGAGTCCTGTTTCCCATCTACCTGTCACCTTCTCAGCCTGCTGCTAACCAGCTGGGTTGGTTAGCCACTGGCAAGCTATTAAACCCTTAAACAGTTTTGACACAGTGAGTTAGTCAGGCTCACGAGTCGGAGGTGAAATGGGTCCTATCATACAACACAAGTACTTTGATCTGTGCTGTGAGAGGAGAGTGTGCTGATGGTGTTTTGGGGAATGTTATGTGAGTAAAGGGGGCAGAGCTCTTTGAAGAGATAATTTTTTGGGGATATTTCCCTTTTTTTTTTAATGCATAGGAACTTGAAATAGAGTGGAAAAGAACAATTTGGGGATGGGCAGGGGTACTAGAAAAACTCCATTTATGCAGCCCAGTATGCAAGAGAATGGAGGTGGCTTGTTGGACTGTGCCGTGGCTGGATGGGTTTATTAGACAGTGCAGGTCTCTTCTAGTGTATGATATTCCCATTTTGCTGCAAGAGAAGACAGACACAGATCTACCCAACATCCACAAAAACTCCTTTGTGGAAAGGTGTCCTCTTCCCAGGAGGTGGTTGCCTCCCACCAAGAGAATAAGTCCATCTTCACGGCCAACTGTGGTGACCCAGCATTGGAAGGGACCTTTGGGGTCGACTTCCCCTGTAAGTGAGACGTTAAAACACCAATCATCCAGGATAATACTGTTCCAGGAGCTCATTGATTTTTAGCGGAGGGAAGTGAGTTAAAATGATGAGTCACTGACCTATTCGAAAACGAACAACCTCCTCACTGTCATTAGGAGCTGGTAATAGATCATCCTGGACAAGAGCTGGTGAAAGGGGATTAAGGAGTCCCCTTGTGCCTGCTGTTGCTCTACACTGTGTGTGACTGCTGTTGCACTCACAATTTTTTTTTTTACGGGTGAAGAAGCAGCACGCCTTATATATAAAAAGCCAAAAATTTCTTGTGAGTGTAATTGAAATTCTAAGAGTCTAATCCTTACTAGTCCGGCTATAATTGTTACAGAAAAAGAATAATAATGCAGTTAAAATTGTTATACATTCATGTTGCTCACCAAGGGGGATATGATGTTGTGTTGATAGTTTCTTCTTCCCCAGTTAGGATCTGCTTGGGGTCATTTTTGTTTGCTGAGACACTTTCACATCTTTACTCATTAGTCTGCAGCTCCAGGTTATGTTTCAGCTTATGTATGCTGGATGCTATTTGTTCTCTTCGTTATCCCTACAAGCAGTTTAGTCCAGCTCCAGGTGTACATTTCTTTAACTGATCACGGGTAAGTTGTTTAGAGCTGTGAGGTCTCCAGTGCCAAGTCTGTGCCCCATCTCTTGCCATCCTGTCCTGGTGTTCCCCTCTGCCACATCCTGTATCTCTGCTCCTCAAATGCACTGTTTCTCTGCACTGTGTCGTCATGTTGGTCATGAATATCTCACTCTTCACAGAATAACTGCTTGTTACAAATGCCCACATAAAGCTATGGTTGTACCATACAGAGATGTACAACAAGGCCGTAGATACCTGGTCAATTAGAGAAATTGCTGCCACAGCTGAATTGGTAAAACAATTGTGGGCAGACAGAGCAAGCCTGGTGAGCCTCAGTGCCGAGGCCTTGCAAGCTCAGTACAGAGCTTAGGCCAGCTACTGGCCATGGCAATGCCATATTACAGGGCTGCATGGTTACGCTGCTGTAAGCAGAGAAGATGCACTGAAGACTCATTGGCAATAAGGAAAGAGAGGCTGACACTGTTCTGTGCTGGAAGGCAAAATCAGGGATACGTGCCCTGTATTCGGGAGTGGCTGTGGTCTTTCTATTGACCTGCTGGTCTTGGATGTTGTGCCCTTGATGAGGAGACCTGGCAGTGATGGATAGTGGGGCTAGAGCTGGTGTAAAGCACCTCTCCCATTAGAGAGCTCCTTGCATGGGGATGTCTGAATTATCTTGCAGGCAGATTCCCTGCAGCTTTTCTTCTCTGCCCTCCTTGCTCTTCCCTGTCTGGGCTGAGGAGCTGCTTGCTTGTTCTGGGCTTTAGGTAGCCACAGGAGGTGTGGAGAGGATGCAGAGAAATGAGTGACTGCAGGTCTGGCCACCTTATTAATTTGTAACATACTCTGGGATCCTTCTTTGAGAGGTGATGAACAAATGTAAAATTTTGATTTTAAAAATTGAATGATACTATAATGATTTTTTTTGCTTCTTGTAACGTAGATTAACATTGAGTCCATGTTTATTTTCTCTCTTGCTGTTGAAATTTCAGTCCCTGCCTCTTGATCACTTCTTTCCTATCTCTGGTACTTGCACAGGGCTTTGGGATAATAAAGTGAAAGTCTGCTATGGAAGTATCTTTTATAGGTTTTATGCCAAGCCATGACTTTGGGAGTTCAGTCAGTGTTGTGTACAGATATGATCAATAATGCTCCTAGTTATGTACTTTGCTATTAAGTCTTAGTTCATTGATTTAAGGAGTTACCAGGAACTAGGGAAATAACATGGTTAATTAAGTTAATTGGATTGTAAGGTCTACAGGGATTGTGCCTTTCTGTCTGCTGTCTGAAGCACCTCAGACACCTCTGATCACTACAAAATAATTACTTTTTCTTTCCACACACTGGCAGTTTAAACTATTTAGTTGCTTTAAAACTATTTGCATTTCAAGGCAACTAACTTCTACATGAGCCATGGAGTTACGGCTTTGTAGCCCTTGGCTTTAGAGGTCCAGGTAGAGGTGAAGGGGATTCTTAATAGGGCTTGGCTAAATGATCCCAAGGAATCTGGATCCTTGTATTTGTTTGCCAAGATGTCTTGCTAAGTGGTTGCCCGTGCTCTTAGCAAAAAGCCTGTGGGGCAACGTCTAGTGTGTTGGTGTTTTGTATCTTGGCCTTGGAGTTAATTTTAATTCCGTTCCTCTTGCCACCCAGCAAGGCACATGAAGAAACAATATATCAGGCTCTCGATAGGTCTAATCTGTGGCATCCATTTTTCAGGGGAATAAGTAAACAGATCTCCCCCTGTCTAAAATGGAAATTTATTCTGGGTATATAAAGTGAAATCTAGCACAGAGGTATTTTTCTGAAGCTTGTATTTCTTCTAATTTATAGCTCCTCTTCTTTTCCAAGTGAATTGGAGACTTAAACCTCCTGTTATGGGTCTGTAATTTATGTTTTCAAAATTTTACGATTGTTATCTTTCAGTGTTTTTATGAAGCTCTGCTGTGGAGGTGCTCAGATAAGGTTGTATATTAAGTATTGGCCAATTCACTAGGAGCAAAACTGGGATTGTAAATTACCAGAAACAGTCTCCCTTAGTGTGAGCTCACTCATGTTAATTTCTTTAACGTCTTTTGGAGAATTGGGGAAGACGAACTATGGAAAGATGGACTGGATGAAGCCATTATGCAGGGGCTGGAAAACTGTACTTGGGTTTACCTGCATAGTGGTTTGTTGTCACTGTTGACAAACAGGTTGAGTGAGATTCCCCTGGTGTCTCTTGAAGGTCTGGTAAAACTCAACACTTCCATTAATGACCTATTGAAGAGAATATGCTCGTTGCATTTTTAAGACAGCACCAAGTTGTAAGCTGTCACAAAAATATTGGTGAGGAAAGCATGGGTGTGGTGATCTCTTGAGACACCGTCAGGAATATTTCCTATTGCTGTGACTTCATGGGGAAAGCAAGGAGTAAATGATACTGAGGATGCTTGAGGGCTGCATTTGGTCCTTGTATGAATTAGGGCAGCTTGTTTGTTTTGTTTTTTGTTTTTTTTTTCCCCTCTAAGTGACTCCTAAGGAGAAAGGGAGGTGAAGGGAGAAAGCAATTCTGTGCTGCTTGGCAATGCACCAATCAAGTGAAGAAAATTCTTGAAATTGTATTTGTTGGTAATTTATCTTGAAACTATCCTTTTAAAGTTTTAACTGTAGACCTGTGCTATCTGTGCCTCCTGTGTCACCCTTTCTGGGTGTCCTGGGACTCTTCCCCATGTTTCCAGTCCCACAGGAACCAAGGAGTCATCCAAACCTGGAAGTTAAACAGGTGTGGTTGGGGGTTGGTGTGTTTGGTGTGGTGTGTTTTTTTTTTTTTTTTGTGGTTCCCCTCCCTCCCCCCAGCCAAAAGCTCAACACGTTTTAATTTAGGAACCTATCTGCTGCCCCAAATCCAGATGTGGCAGGAACTTGGTGTTTTTCTTTTTGGCATGGCTGTTGTGTTTTTCCTACTGCTGTTTTTCAAAGTGAAACAAACAAATTGTCATAGAAAATTTTACTATTTCCATAGTGCTATCTGTGATGGTATAAATGACCCATTCCCCCTCTTGTCCCACCAATTGTCTTGTCAGGAAAAGACTTAATCCTAAATCTTGCCACCCAAACTTGCGTGTACTATTCTGCTGCATGTTGATATGAAGTGGTGCTTTTGAAATAAATTTCTGCATGAGGAACTCTGTTTTCAATATTTTTTTTTTTTAAATTGCTGAATAGAAAGCAAAGATTGTTTTGTGTGTGGTTGGTGGTTTTTGTGTTTGTGGGTGTTTTTTGGTTGGTGTTGTCTCATCCCCATTCCGTGCGCCTGCCCCCCTCCCCCCCCCAAGAGAGGAAGAAATATTTCTTTATGAAAATGCCTTTCTTGGGGGGGAAACCCAACTTATTTTTTCCTGGGAGGATGCAGTAACTGCTATATGTGGTTGATACAAAATCAGAGGTATTGAAGAAATGCCTACCCCAACAGTAACTGAACTCCATGAGGACAGGTCTTCTGAAGCATTTAAGTATTGCACGGTTGGAAGTAGGAATTGGTATTGTGTGTGTGGTGGGGTTTTGGTTCCATCCCCCCACCCCCCCCGCTGCATGTGGATGTGTGTTAAAATCTTGCCTGCAGACACCTGCATTTGCAGAAGCTGGCTGTCACTTGAATGAAAGACTGTCTCCTTGTCTGCCGTGCCTGATGTATGGGTAATCTTACTGTCATCAGTGGCAAATTTATTGGCTGCACTGTGATTAGATGGAGGGCAATGGAGCTGTGCGAGCAGTGCAGTGTACCTTGCTCTCTGTTGCGTTGTCATCCCCGTGGACAGGAGGAGCAGGAGAGGAGAGGGTACTGGGGTGGTCTGCCATCGGTTCATCATGGTTTTTGGCAGCGAGCATCTATTGCTCTTCACCAGTTCCCTGTAAAGCTGCTATGAGAGATGCATGACCAGACATATAAAGCTTGCCCTCTGTGTTTAAAGTTTCCTAGGTGTTTCTGCAAACACCTCTCCAGTTTCTTCCCCAACTTACCCCCAAGTCCTGTTAAGCAAGAGTATTCCAGCTGCTGCAAGAAGCTCCTCTAGCTAGCTAGGACAACCTGTCTGTTTTATCAGCTCTTCCCAATGTTAGCAAAACCCTTTTTCTCTCTAAACTAATTTCCACTGCCTGAATGTTACAGGCTCTCAAATTAGTTTTGAGAGCTTGTGGTTATGTGTGAGCTGAAGCAGGGCAGGGGAAGTGATACTCCTGGCGGGCAGGGTGAGGGCTTGCCCAGGGCTCCTCTGTTTTGCCTCCTCTAGGAACCTGTGGACACCATGAGTTTCCACTTCTGTAAACCCAGTGGAATACAAATCTCTATGGTATGGAACAAGGAGCTTTTAGCTTAGTCTTTTGGCTAAGAACCTAAATCTTTAGATTGAAAGGATCGCGTTTTTCAGGCTGCAATCTTGCAAATTACATGCAGAGCTGAGCAGGTCTGTCCCTTCTTCCCAGGCTACTGGGTCATCTGGGATGCTGCTGCTTTTCTCTTTCTCAGTAACTGATAGTGGGGTACAAACTGTTTGGTCACATTAAAGCACTCCTGTGAGCAGCATAGGTGATCTGCCAGCTTTATTCCAATGGTGCAGTGCTGGTGTGGGCGCTGCATTACCTGTGTGGGCACAGCCAGCTTTCAGATGGCAATCCTGAAATCCTCTTTTTCTGGCAACAGTGATGGCTGTCATTGCAATCTTTATCCCAAGGGACACAATAAGCATAAACCTATCTCTGTTTTAACCCCCTGTACACACAGAAATGCCTTTGCTCCTAGATATCTCTGTGCCTGCAACCCGCTGCTCAAACTGCAGCTGCATCTTGGGCTGTGAGATGTCCTGGATTTCCCCAGCCTGCAGGAGGAGGGGTCACTGGAATCCTCACAGTGGAATTCCTGACCTCACAGTGGGATTCCTGTAGGAGTGACAGTGTTTGCGTGGGTGTTGCAAATGTTTGTGTTAGAGGGATAAACACCAGTACTGGAGAAGGGGAAGAGGCCACAGGAAAGGAGATGAGCAGAAGAGCTGGCGCTGGTCCTCTTGCCCAGGACCAGAAGCTGCACTAGGCAAAATGCCGTTGTCAGTGAGCTATGATGGAAATCTCATGACATCTGGAGGAGGAATGCCAAAGTGCTTCTGGAGGAGAAAGATTGCTGGTGAGAATTGAGAGCTCTTGCAAACGCATACACTCTTGAGCAAAGAGGAACTCGGAAGTCACACCCAGTGAAGGGATGCGAGGTCAGGTAGGTGCATTTGTTTTGTGAGCCCCCAACTCCCCTTACTTCCAACCTGAACACCTACAGCAGGGAGCCTTTTGAAGTAGTCATTTTACTTTATCTATATGCGTAGGCTGTCTCAGGCAAAACACCAGAAATCCGTCCAAAAAAATGAGAAGAAAGAGAATAGTAAAGCACCTCCAAACTACTCCCAAGCGCTGCCTCTGCAGTGGATACAGCTTCCAGCAGCACAAATCACTGCATTGCAAACAAGCAAAATGAACAGAGGAGCTTGCACCCAAGTAACGAAATAAGCTGCAAAACTCAAAATAATTCCCTACAAGCAACTCTGCAACAGCTTGTTTAGTTCTCAGGATTGTTTTTGGGGGTGGTGGTGAAACAAGATTTAAGCACTAAAAAAACTTGAAATAGTCTTTCCCCACTGTGAGAGTTAGTTTGCAGCAAACTGCTTATGTCTGGTAGTAAGATTTGGGTGTAGGGAGAGGGAATAACAGTTTGAGGCTATTTTGAATTGGCTTGGGAGACTGAGCAGTGCAATGCATCTCCCCTCACTTGGAGTTTCAAACAGATCTCGGGACGCTTGTCCCTTCTATGTCCTGGCACCACCTTGGTCTAGCCTTCCAGTGGGTGTTGCAATCCTCCCTGTCCACAGAGTCTCCTTACCTAGCCCATTGCGGTAGCATTTGTCATCTCTCTGGTGAGCAGCAGAGATGCCATTGCTGCACAGCAGCTCCCACCACAGGGATGAAGCCTTTGCCTGTCCAGGGCCACTGACTTGAGCAATTTGTCAGCTAGATTGTCTTACTGCTCTGCCTTGTGCACTTATGCAGGGTACTCGGCAGTCCACAATGGACTTGAAAGCTTACCTGTCTTCTCTTCTCGACCCTGGCAATTGCTGAAGTGTCTAATGTGACTTACCCTACATTATTCTCAAGGTTGTTATGGACTACTTTTGGGGAGTTTTCTCATTTTTTATGGCTCCTTGTCTGCTCTGCCCTTATGTCATCTTTATCAGTGTCCCAAACCCCTGAAGGACACTGTGACCAGAAAGAAGAGGCCATCTAACTTTCTCAAGAGCTTCAAGGCTGGGACTTGAAGAAATAAGGCAATAGAAGACACAAAGGCTGGGAGGAATGCAAGAAGGTGCACAAGAGTTTAAATACAAGCTGCTGGCTTTATCTCATGATGGAAAGATGGTGGGGTACCTTTTAGAAATCTCTGTTACAGCTTGATAAAGTTTAACTTTGTAAAAGTGATGATTTAGTTAATTCTGGCCTCCAAAATGGACCACCCTTTCCTGCCTCCTTGCCCAAATAAGAATTGTAAAATTCTTAAGCCAGTGTTGAGAAATACAGTTATAGCTCAGGTCAGAGACAAGGAGATGTGGATGTGTGAGGACTGCTCACCCCCGCCCCAGTGTGCTACCCGACTGCAGCATTACCTTGCTGCTCAGGATTGCCTTGGCCTTGGTCTCATGTACCCTTGTTGTTGTCCTTGTCTGGCTGTTGAGCATCATCAGACAGCCAGTGTGAGCTTGTCTGCTGGACGCCAGTCCTCTCCCAGCACTCTGAGAACACGTTCCATCTTTGGTTTTTTGTGCAAGGTTTTGAGGCATCACACACGCCAGTATCCTTTCAGCTCATCAGATGCATGTTAGCTACAGCGCTGGCAGTTTTCATTCACTGTCAGCAACACTTACTTCTCGGGTTCCTTTTTTTATTTTTCCCCAACACTCCATTTTAAGCAGATGGTTGGAGGCTCTCCCTGTTGGTAAGCTCCAAATGAAGATGCTGTAGGATGGAGTTTGTTTGCCCAACTTAGCCTGTCTGCCTCCCTGTCTGCCTTCCCTCACTGCAGGAGGGAAATCGGTGGTTTGTCTCCTTTTACCCCAATTTGGATACCCAGCGTAACCATGTGGAGCACATCTGCAGGAGCTGCTTTCCCCCTTTGGCTGCAAAGGGGAGCTGGGGTGACTGCCTGGAGTGGAGACAGCTACGCTGCAGAGTCCAGCACTCTGGCCAGGCATGGTTGGTAGTAAGCAATGGGTGCAATAAACAGGGCCCAAACCCTCTGTTAAGACTAGAGGTGTTTTAATGAGGCAGGTGAACACATCTGGAGAGGGAGGGTGTCCCTGGCCAGGAAACCCCTTTGCTGACTTCGAGGCAGGAGGGAATGGAACCGGAGATACAATAAAAGCGAAATTTGAGTTGTTCTTCAGTGGAGGCTGTGATTAGTGATACAGACATGCCAGTCAGTCCATTAAATCCTAAACTCACTTACCAAGTCCTCAGAGACCTCACTTTCAAAGCAGAAGGTCTGTGAAGGTGGCTAAGGGCAGGAAGAAATTAATGAGGGAAAGATTCGGTGTCCCAAGTTGGAGTGGTGTCTTTGGCTGACTGGCAGATTTCCTCTTTCATCTTTGTTGGCCTACTCAAAAGACCAACTACTTGGTGTAAATCCCTGCCCTCCTGCCTCCTAAAGATCTTCATTTAGGGTAGTCCCTTCTGCCCATGTTTCCTCCAGCATACTGCAGGCATCAGTTTAATTAAAAATAAAAATTGATTAGTGTGGTCCCCAGTGGATCTTTCAGAGGTTTGGCAGCAACTGTGAATAATGTGTGTGCAGCTGTTTAGTGAGGGGGTGAGATGGCTGTTACTCCTCTTAAAAATTGATCAGTGCTATTCCTGGGTATTGATCTGAGCCTCCTGGACAGAAGATGAGCCAGCCCTGTCCAAGGGCAGGTGGGTGGCAGCTTATTGAGGAGAGTGGGAGAACAGCCCGCTATCTGGGAGAAGAAAGTTTACGCTTCTTGGTCCTGTCTTGTATTTAAACCTTTTTTTTTTTTTTTTTTTTTTTCCCCTCTAGGAACTTGCCTTACAGTCATGCTTAGAAGTTCTGGGTATGGAAGTCCCCAGTGTTTAGCACCTAGTGGAAGCTGTAAATGGTACTCTGGCTGTACAGATCTAGCACATGTCAATGTTATATATTTGCTTGGGGAAAATACACATTGCATCTCCCAGGCATAATTCACTATAGTGGATGCAGGCAGGATGCCACCACACTGAGGAGCTTTGCTCTAGCTCATTCCAGTATTGCATTTAGCTGGTTTGTGACAGTAAATGAATTGATCTAAGTCTGTATTGGCACAGTGGGAAAAGCAGCCTGTCTGCTGGTGGCTGCGGTGCTTGTCATCCTTTCCTATTGCTCTTCATTCACAAAAGTCCATGTGATTTGCTGGGCTCCCCCTAGAGCTATATGTGTATCTCGGCTCTGTTAAATGAGCAGGGCAGGCAAGGTGTGGCGAGGTGAGGATCTTGCCTAAGGAAGAAACATGCCCACAAAACAGAACCGGGGCATTTCTCTGCACTGCTGTATGGGATTAAATGCTGCCGTACAGCTCATCCTGCCCAGCAGGAGGTCAGAAGTGATGCCTGGTAAACAACCACCTTTGTGTCATGTATTCCCCTTCCTCATCACCTCTGTCCCCTCCTGAAAGCTGAGCTTGGCTTTTCCTTTGTAATAAAAGCTGATTAGGGGAACAAGATATCAGGGAGGGTTTTCAAGTCCAGATTGCTTGGTATCTAGCCAGGTATCCACAGGCTAGTGTTTCCTATACTGTACATCCCCTTTGCTGAGCCTGCTCTGGCTGTGGAGCCTCTTAGCTTTGCTCAGGCAGTGCTGGCTTTGCAGGAGCTGTTAGCTGGATGCTTGTCCCAGGCAGTGCCTGGCTGAGCCGGAGCAGTGCCAGGGCCTGACCCTAAACCACTGTGTGCAGTAATGGTGTGACCTCTTTTTATCTTACGTTGGAAATCCATGTCCAAGCACTGGAAGCTAGCAGGGTGGGGTTTTTTTTGATGTGTGTTGGGGTTTTTTGGTGTTTTTTTGTTTGTTTTTGTGGTGTGGGTTGTTTTTTGGTGTTTTTTTCTTTAGCTTGCAACCCATAGCTTTAATCCACCTTCAAATGAAGAGTGAATACATTTCTGTTGTCTTTATGCCCCAGGGAAGCCTGTGTGTGAAGAGAGAAGGTTAGAGAGAGTTCAGGAGTTCATTGCATTGGATTAGTTGGGAGGCAGATGGGGACCTTTTTTATTCTATTGGTAGTATACGGAGTCTGTAATGGTAGTAGATTTGTCCCTGTTTGTATCTTTTCATGGAAATTTATCTGAAAATGGACCCATCCATCAGGATAAACAAGTGCTGTCATGCACCTGGCTGCTTCTGCGTGGTCAGCAGGAACTGAGCAGGTCAGGCATGTCAGCAGCAGGAGGGCCACAATGTTTGCTTCTGTGCTGGCTCTAACAAAGCTCATAGTCTCTCCTCTGTGTAGAGATGCCACCATCCCAGGGTGCTATGGGGCTGGACATGTTGCCTAATTTAGTGCTGCTCCTGAATTCTATAAAGTGGGGTTGCAAATGGACTGGGCTGTAGTGTTTCTAAGCACATGGCTCACTGGTGGAGGTGTCCAGCTCTGCATACGTTACAGTGAGTGATGGGCGATGCTGTGGGGCAGTGCCCAGAGCCTGGGTTTCAGCATGCAGAGGGCCTGCACCCAGCCCTGGGGCTGGCTTGCCCTACTCTATGCTTGGTGTGATGTGTTGATGCCTGGCTCTTACTATGTGTTTGTCCTCCAGCCCTGTGCTCCTGAAGCCCTCCTGAAGGTATTAATGGACAGTGGGGGGACGGGGGGAAGAGATGCCTTCAGACTTGCTGTTGAGATTTACTGTTGCTCTGAGCCAATGGCAAAAACCTTATTGGACTCAGAGGAAGCAGGGCTGGAAGAGGATTTGTGTCCCTAGAGCATTCACTTCACAGCCAAGACTAGCAGCTGAGGAGAAGAAAGTGCAAGCCAAATGTCCCAGGATAAATTTCCCAGTAACAGAGCTTGCTGGAGGGGCAGCAGCCTCGCCGGGGCAGTCAGTGCTGGTGCCTCCCATCCTCAGCACAGCATGAGAGCGGCGCAGGGAGCAGTTTTGTATTACTGCTTGGTACCTCCTGCAAGAGACTGCAGCAAACTTTCCTTGCCTCCCTCTTGTGGGTTTCATGACTGTTAATCATTCACTTCCCTCTTCTCAGGGTTTTTGGGTGTATGTGTTTTGTGCAAATCGCAGTTGCTCCCCACCTTCGCATCCTGTCTAAGATTATTTAATAACTACAAATATCTGTGTACAGCAGGGCTGCTGGCTTTTGGGTGATGACTGTATTAGTTGTGCTGCTGACAGCTCCTTACATTTTGTGCTAGAGGGTCACTTAAACAATGAAATAAGCCCCTTGGGAAAGAGGTAGGAAGGCCACTGGTTGATATTTAACACTTGACTGCACAAGGAGGGCATGGAGAAATCAAGCCCCTTGGGAAGGTGCCAGGCACGAGGCCCACGCAGAAAAGGATGTTGGAGCTGCCTGGGTCGTGGGCTGGCCGCCCCCATCGCTCCGTCAGGCAGCTTTGCCGTGATGGTGAGCACAACCCCTGGGCGATGCTGTGGGAGTGAAATAGCTATTAATTGCAGCAGTCTGGTCCTCTGGTTCTGGCTTGCCAGGATTTCCTGAGAGATTTGCTTTACCAGATCCGACTTCTGGGGCGTGAAGCACAACATCCCACGGTGGGCGGTATCTGAAACGACTTATCTTGTTCTGTTGTTGTGTAATCTGTTGGACATCTTATGTGGACAGTGGGTGATGGTCACTCCATACTAGAAAATATATTGCAGAATTAGGGAGTATTCAGAGGACGGAAGAATAAGTAATAAAATGCAAAAACTTTCTTGGGAGTGAAGAAAATAAAGACACTGAGTCTACCCCAAAAAGGAGGTGTATAAGAAAGGACATCATTAAAATTTATACTGTAATGACCAGCCTAGGGAAGGCCAAATGGGAGTGTTCAGTCTCTCTGTTTTGGCAATAGGAAAACAACAAAAAGGGTGGAAAAAGTTAACAGAAGAGTTAACTCTTGTTAACAAACAATGTTTGAGGTTGGCAAAAGAAAATACATCATTAGCCACACAGTGGGGCTGTGGAGTTTACTACCCTCTGAAATAACATCAAGGGCAAGATTTTTTTTTTTTTTAAAGATTCAAGGAGGGGTTGACTGTTGCAGTAGTCGTCAGAATTCATTCTGTTTTGACATGTAATTAGTGAGGTTTAGAAAAGAGGGGGGGGAAAACTCCAAAGAAACCCTCTGCAAGGTTTTAGTCTAGAAGATGCCTCGGAAGCATTGAATCATCTCTTAGGGATTAGGACAAGACCTCCCAGATGGCAGAGTATCTCAAAATGGAGTCTTTCCCCTATGGGCCTCTGAAACCCTGGATTGACCTGTTCTTGTGGTGGTGGTAGTGAGCTAAGGAGACAGTGTCTTCTCTGATCTTCCCAAGTGATCGTCTTGCATCCTGAAGTGTGAGGAGCGATGTGCCCTGAACACCAACCACAAACACAGGATAGCTACTCAGAGTACCTGAGCTGACGTCCTGCATGGCTGGTGAGCTGCCCAGAGAAATGTAGTCCCTTGGAGCCAACCAACATGAATTTCCTAATTGCAGTGGGTCCAACACAAGGATATGTATTTCTGTACCATCTATGGGCATGCTTTCTGTTAATGACTGACCTGGAAGCAGAGCTGATGTGCACTCCTGCAGCTTTGTGGGTTGACTACTGGGTACCTAAAAACCTGGAGGGATGCTCCTGAGTGCTGTTATCTAGGATGCCTGGTGGCCTCCTCTCCCATTTCTGCAGTTGGGTACTTGGTCCCTTGTTTCAGTTCTTGGTGCCCATGAGCTGAGGTGTGACACCACACAGAGCTGCTACGAGCCCGTTTAGTTCAGCACATCATCCCCCACTGTTTTGGGGATGGAGCTGTTTGCAGTAACAGGGATGCTGAGAAACTATACTGCTGTATGTGGCAACAGAGCATTTCTGTGCACAGCATCTTGTTTGTTTGTTTTTCTCCTTTTAATGAAATCTGTAATAAGGAAGGAAGGATAGATCTTTTTGCTTCAAATACGGAAGAAGGCCTGGATGGTTCCCTCTGTCAGCAACGTGAAAGACATGAAGGCTTTCATCCTTCAGAGCCTGGTAAATCTCCCATGAAAATCAGTGAAATGGCTTCAGGTGACAGACGTGCAACAGCAGGTCAAACCTGGTATGGCCAAGAGGTTCACAACAGCGTTCAATCCGTTAGTTGATCCGTGGCTGGGTCCATGTTTCATAGATCCCTTATATCGCCCACTGGCAGAAAACAACCACCGTGCTCTTTGCTTTCCCTACTTAGTTCTCTTTCAGCACGGTGGTAAATTAATCTCTTTCTAGGAGATGAGCCTAGACATCAGTATAGTGAGGAGGGGGCTGCAAACCAAGCAATGCTACTGGAACTAACTTCGTAGGAGTGGCAGGTTTGTCATTACTGAGCGTGTGGATTGACAAAGCAGCCAGATACTGAGCCATACCGTGTGTGGTTAAAAAGTGCAGCACTGCTGCTGTCTTTCTGCATATCTGATCTTACTTAGTGTTGGGCAGAGTCAGAAATAACATTTTCATGGTAAACTAACTTCAAAATTTCCAGGTACTTGTTTTACTTTAATTATAAATTGTAAAACATAGGAAAGTAAATATTGGAAGCATTTGGAAGCATGACTTTTAATGTAAGAGTGTTTGTGTGTATATATATACACACACATATAAAAAACCATAAATTTAGGCATTCACCATGTTTAAACTGAACTAAATCTAATCAGCATGCTGGGTCTAATTTCTAACATTGCTTGCTTCCCAGCATTTCTGCTGTGCCCTGTTATCAACAAATTTTGCAAAGCAGTGGGATGCATCTCACAGGTAGGATGTAGAGAGCTGGAGAGATTTGCCCATGTTGCAAAGCTGTAAGAGGACCTGGTTTCTGATGGTTTACATACTGTCTATCTTGCAGGGATGACAGAGACCCCCTCTGCAGCCAGAAGCTTTGCAGCCTCTGGGGTTTTAGTGCAAGGAGGTTTTGCTGCTTTTATGATCTGGGGACGGGTTTTGGCTGGAGCGGTTGGAGGTGGTATAGAAATTCTTTCCCAGACTGCTGTTGTCAGACTGTGGGTTTTCTCTCCTTTCTTCCCTTCTACAGAGCTTGGACTTGGAAATGGCTCCCCACTGAAATAAAAGGTGATCTTGAAACTTTATGGCAACTACATCATTGCTTAGAGTACTACTATAATGGTCATCGTAGCACTAAGGAAACCATGGCAGCTTTACTCTTGCTAGTCGCCGAACTGTAAACCTAGTTTATAGCAGTATAAAAAGTGGCATTAAACTGGCCATAAATCACTTGGTTTGCTGGGAAAGCTGTTAGGACTATTCCTGTCCCACAGAAGTGGTGCTTGGTTTGTGAGGGCAAGTTTAAATGCAGCTATGAAAAAGAATAAGCTGGTTGTGTAGTGCAAGCAAGAGGTTGGTGTTGGCTGAAAGGGGTCAGTACTAGCAAATCTGGAGCTGAAATAAGCAATTTGGTCAAAGCAGATGAGTTCATAAATCCTTACCGGGCTTTGCCATTTCTGAGCATCTCTGGGTTGGAGGCTGGAATGGCTTCTGCCAGGAGCAGCGTAACCCACCCGATGCTGCCTGCACGGAGCAGAGTGCTCCCGTGGCCATCTGGTTTTCCACGTACAAAACTGGAATTGTATTTCTGCCTTCCTATCACTCTACTGTTGGTACTGAATAAGATGTTTCAGGTGCACACTGAAGATGTGTGCCGAGTTCACTGCATCTGCTGGAGCCGCTGCCGCATGAAGGAGCAGCGCAGTGCGACTTGCCTACAATTGCCTGCAAAAGGCCTGTCTTGTTACCTGCCGCTTGTGCGTGTCCTCTTTTGTACTGAAAATTTCAGTGCTAAAAGCTTCCAATTAGACTAACGTGCACATTCAGAGCTGGGAGTTAATTCGAGGTAGATTATTGAATGTTCACAAATCCACAGCCTTTTTTTTCAGTCGTCCTAACAAACACCAGTGCTCTCCCCATTCAGGCTGCAGCTGTACGGTGCATGGCTTGTGACCTCCAGCTTGCATGCCTGGGCCAGGAAATGGCAATTCCTTGCCAAGTGCTGTTAGGCAAACGTTTCTGAAGATTGTGAATAAAATAAATTGTATGTGGATAAAAATAAAATACCAACTCTAGGACCTTGAGAAAAAGGAGGGGGCTTTTTCTCACAGCTCAAGTCTATTAGATGGGGCTGCTGAAATGCTAGACAATTTGCTTTCATCCCAAAAGTTCATCTTTGTGCCTGAGTTACCCTGCCTCATTTAAAATGGGTCTTCAAATCGGTTTTGTTAAATTGCTGCAAAATCCTGTGTGGATGCTCTTCAGTTGATTTAATCTTGGTTTATGTTGATTTAGTTACTTGCCAACTTTTGCTAAATCCATTTGAGACAGAGTTAAATCAACTTATGAGTGTCCTTGCAATTTAATTAAATCGACTGATGTAGCTAATGTAACTGATTGTAATTAAACGCAAGCAGCTTTTATATAAAGACAAGCCCTGAGGGTGTTAAGGAAATCCCATCTCATGTTCCCATTAGCTCCTAAAAGGAGTTTGCTCGCAATTTACCACCTCTGCCTCTCATCCTTGTCCCAGAGCAGAGCTCTGATGTGTTGGGCCATGCTTTGCATTTATGATAAACCCTATCCCTGGTGGCTTAGCCCCACGGCTCTGCCCCGCTGCCTGCCATCCCTTCCACCACCGCGCTTGTGTGGCCACGTACCAACAGCCCCGTGGGGAAATGGCGCTGGGTTACTTGCTGCCCTATATGAATAATAACCTGCTCAAATGGAAAATAAGCATGCCCACAGAAAAAAGGTGGTGTGGTATTTTTGGTTCCCCCCCTGCCCCAGCATCCAGAGTCATCCTGTGAAAAGCCTAAGCCATGATCTGCAGGGATGGGGGGGTGTAGGGGCTGAAACAAGGTGCCTTATGAAGGATGCTCATATTCAGCATAAGTTTATAACAGGTTCACTGGTGGAGGATTTTGCTGTCATATTACTTGTTTCCAGGTGTTTAAAACCTCTTGTTTCTTATGAGGGCAGTCATTCTGAATATTGGCTTTTGCTTAGAAGTGCGTTGCTCTTTCTTTTTCTCAGTCTCAAACTGGAGGCAGCGGTCTGTAATGATGTAATCTTTTGTACAACAGCCAGATCCCACACCCCAAAGGCTGCTTTTTGATCTCTAGCAGGGAGTCTTGCTATTCAAGGGAGCAAAGATCCTGTGTTAACATGAATTTCTGTGGCTTTGAGTGATAGGAGAAGAGAGGACCAGATGGGAGAGCAGCCAGAGCAGGCTGTAGCATCCTGCTCTCTTTTTCTGGCGTTGCATGGACTCTCTGCAGTGATAGCAGCAAAGGGAAAGTCTAGGAGTATCCCTCTTCTCCCACCCCGTGCTACTAATGTCCCCAAAAGTCTGGGTAGCAGGGGAGGCACCATCCGCGTCCACGCAAGCTTTTAATTTTCTTTCTCCTGCTCTCTGTTTCCAGCTCAGTTCACACATTAAGAAAATATTAATAGTCTCTGATGATAGTTTCATGCTCTGTTTGTGTCCCTCCTAATGAGGGCCACTCACATCTGTGGGAGCGCTCCCTCTGTGAGTGGAGGTGCCACACATGGACATGCCACTAAGTGACAGCTCCATGAACAAAGAGAGAAACACACAGGGATCTGTTGGGGCTGTTCACGCCCTGGTGCTCAAGGCTCCTTCTTAGTGTCTTCAGAGATCAGCGTTGGGCCCTGGGGCTCCGAACTTGGCTCTTGTGGTGCCTCTGCTGCCAGATGTTCAGATGGATGTTCTTTTCCAGGGGCATGAGTCCTCCATGGGGTCTACCTTGCCAGGGGCTTCTAGGTTCTCTTTTCCCTCTCATCCACCTCTTCTTCCAGCCTGGGGTAACCCTGAATTTTTCTTGTGCCCTACTATCTCTCTTTGCAGCTGTGCCATGCCTGCAAGAGCAGTGGGAGAGTAGGGCTTGGGGCTTAGAAGTTGTTAGCTCAAGAGAGCGCGCTTAAGAGCAAATGAAAGGGGCAAAGTGGCCAAGGAGAAAGCATGTGCAGGGGGTGCTAAGGTGCATCTAGGGCTAAGGAATATGAGTTCCTCTAATCAGGAGGTAAGGTGGGAGCCAGCAGAGCTTGAAGAGCATCAACGGGAGGGGATTTGTGGACAGAAAGGGAAGTAAAAAAAAAAAAAAAACAAACCAAAACTTTTTAAGTTTTAAAACAAAAAACAGAACTCAAAACCCAAAACCACAAATGGTTTCTTTACATGATTATACATAGAGGGGAGTGGGCGATGTGCCAGGAACAGCTTTTCTAGGATGGAGTTACTAGTGGAAATTAGGGTCATCTTAGAACAGCTGATTGTGAAATCCAACTGTCTGAAGGCTGGTAAGTCCTAGATCTCAGAGTAGTCTGTCAAAAGAGATAGGGCAGCCTTCGGCAGACATATTTCAAGAAAGTGTTGGAAATGGGCCAGGCTGGATGGCTGAAGTGAAGCTGACATCTTTCAGAATAGCCAAAGAAAGCTGAGCGAGGAGGAGGTGAACCTCTGAACCAGCTGGCGTGAGGCTGCTGAAAGCCTTTGCGAGGGAGGGAGGAAGGGTGCTCTGGAAGGCGCCGAACACAAAAATGAACACGATACCATTTTTCTCGATCTGTGGAAACTGAGGGGGAAAAAAAACAACTTAAAGAAGGCACAACACAGATGTTCGTCTGGGTGTTAGGTGGAGTAGATCAAACCATTTGCACCTAAATTTTTAAATAATTAAATAAGTAAATGCTTTTCATTTCCAAAAAGAAGATCTATCTCAAAGGATGAGTTCAAAACACTGTGTTTTGTTCATTTGTTCAAAATCCTTCTTGGCGTGCTCTGCTCACCCATAAAAATGCATTTAGATTTTTAATGAGTGAAAAAATTTGGAAAGTGATTTTGATTATTTTTGATGCTGTTGAAAGAGAAGTACTTGCAGAGAAGTTAATGAAGGAGAGAAAAAAAGAAGGTTTATAACATTTCTCAGCCCTCTCTAGTACCAGGGAGTGTTTTTGTACAGCAGGATCACAACTGTCTTGCTAACCAACACGAAGGCAGAGAAGGGAAGCTGTTGGCAGAGGTGCTGCGGAGCAGAGGTGGTGGGGCACAAGATGAGCTTGCGCCACGTGCAGTATGTATTTGTGTGATGTGTAGTAGCACCTATATGACAAGTCAAGAGTGCAGTTAAATGATGAAAGCAGCTATAAACATGGAAAAAGCATTGGGGCTGCTGGTGCAGGGTCGTGCCGTGAGATATTCTGAGCATTTAGGATAAAAACCCCTGTAGTACGTTCAGCCTTGAGAAAATTGGGGAGGGGAAGAGAAGGGGATTAAAAACCTCCTGCAGTGAGTGCAGAGCCTGCTGAGTGATAGCATGAAACATTTGGGTGTTATCTTAAACTCTTTTAATTGAAACTTGTTTTCCCTTGTTCTGAAGATCTTTCTCCCTGAATGTGGTGTTTGTTGTTTGGTGTGTTTTTTTTTTTTAAAGCCAAAAAACCCTAGAAACCCAATAGCATCAGTTTGCCACAAAAAAAAACCCCAAGCCAGTTTCCTTGGAGTGTTGGGCCAAGATGTTCTAATTTGGGGGGGGGGGGGGAGAGGAGAAATTTTATGCTGAAAACTGTCATCTTGCATGAAAAGGAGATGGTTTGGGTTGTGATTTTTTTGTTTGTTTGTTTGGGTTTTTTTTTAGTTAAAAAAAACCTGCACAACACCCTCTTGTCACTGTGAGTGTATCTTTAATTATCTGGAAAACATGGCCCCATCCTGTGGAGGAAAAGATTAGGGAAATCAGTGATTGCATTTTAAGGAGTGCACTCAATAGATATTTCCTATTTTAGCTGTGGACATGTGGAGCAGGAGGGAGAAAAGCATGGAGAGGAAGGACTATAGAAAGAAAAAAATAAAGGGAAAAATAAGGCATAAAGTAACCACTGCTGGTGTGCCAGTAGATGGTATTTCATTTATTTATTTTTCTTATTCTATTGTATCTCCCAGCAGGAGTTCTCTGATGCTGGAATGGTTTTGAGGAGAGTGATAGGATGTGAGCTCTGAATACTGATATTAATGTAGCTAGCAACTCTGGATTTCATAAAAAAATGATTGAATGAAAGAAGTGGATAAAATCACTAACATTGACCTGGCTGTGTGTGAACCCCTCATCTGCTGCCTAGTAACAAATATTCAGTGCGAACCTGAACTTATTTGAAAAAATTGTCCCTTGTGGTATTTTTTCAGGGGTTCAATACAGTATTTGAGAACAGTTTCAGCCGATGTGGTTGGTGATGACTGATGATGACTTTTTGGTTGCAAATGAATCAGTTTGGTTTGGGGAGGACAGAGGCGCGTGGTAATCTGGAGATGGGATCCTGAGAGCGATGAGGCCCATCCTCCTGTTGCTAATGTGTGGGTTGCTAATGGCAGGTAGGAAGGGGAACACCAAGTGTTAATAAATATCTTATTCAGGGATCTGCAAGACAACGTGAAGGAGTCCCAAAAAGGGCAGGAGATGGAACACAGTTCATGTACATGTACAAAGCGAGCGTGCCCTGTGCAAGAAGGAAGCACGTGGTCATGCAAGAGCAACTGGGTGGGTTTTGAAATGCAGTTTTATTCCATTAAACTTCAGTGTTTTCCAGGATACCTTCCCCAGCCACGCAGAGTCTGTGGCAAGCGTCTTCATGTTTTGCTGCTTGGTAGACTATGAAATGTACTTAGTCACAGCGCTCTGTTCCTGAGCGCAGAATTGGTCTGATCTCCCACTAATAATAGGTTTGGGGTTTTTTTGGTGGTGTGTTGTGGGTTTTTTTTTTGGTTTTAGCTCAACATCTTCATTCTCTGGGGAACAGGAGCAAATATATATTCCCAGCACAACTCTGACATTCCTGGGCAGTAATTTCTTTCCTCTCTCTATGCTCCCAAGGTTCATAAGTCTGGTTTTAAAACAAAAAGCAAGGCAGACTTATACAGAGTGTCTTTATGGAGAAGGTCCTGCTCCTCCCTGGAGTGCTGACTGCAGGGTGCTGTTGGATTTGGTGGGGACTGAGCACTGTGTGACTGCTGGTGGGTGGTGGTTTTGTGTGTTCTCCACTGCTAGGGCTGAATTGGTGGGATTTCTTCCCAGAACATGCTTAGAATAAGGCTGTAAGCACAAGAAGGCTTCTTACACTGTCTTCGCCCTGGGTGGTCCTAGAGCTGTGGAAGTCCTGTCTGCTCCCGCTCCATGCGCAGAGCCTGCTTTTTAAAGCTGTCTTTTGCCTTCAGGTTAGACCATGTTTTTATAATATTCAGCTAGCTTTTCTTCTAGATTTCCAAGCAAGGAGACCTTTCCTCGCCAGGAAACCTGTATTTCCCTGATGTTACACTAGGGTATTTTGTACAGCAGGTCTGATTAATGCAGCCCACGGGTACAGCCTTATTAAGCACAAGGTTTGTTTTACAAAGATGTCCAGAATTCCCCTCCCAGATAGTGCAGTTCAAGAGGGAAATTGGCTCAACATGGCAATTGCAGCATGTCTGCAGCACCTCTCTGGAGAGATTCTCTTGCAGCAGTACTGCTATAGCAATATGATTTGGCCAAATCCAGAGCCTTGTGCACGGTGCTCACCCTGGTACCCAAACCTGCATTGGGGAAATGATGGCACAGTATGAAAGCCCTACCAGGGAAAAAGGTATTCCTGTGGTCTTGCAGTCATTTGATGATGTTAATTTGCAAAACCAAGAGGACTGAGAGGTTTGAACATCTTGCAGACTGTGTTGGCACTGGAGCTGGGCTGCAGCCTGGCACTGGGGGTGTCTGTCTGTCATTTGGAGCTGGGGAGGGGTCCCTCAGCAGGGTGCACTTGTCAGGATGCTGTGAGGATCCCATTAACCAGGGTCTCCTGCCTCCTTGGCCCCAGGGTGGCAGGTGGGTGGCGGCAGCAGCCTTTCTCTCCTCCCTGTTGAAATGAGAATTGCCAGCGGCTGCAGGAGCAGCTGTTTAACCTTCAGGCCTGAAGCTGAGCCATTCCCCTGATTTGGGCTGCTGCCAAGGAGGGTTTTTAATTTTGCATCCCGCAGGGCTTCGGAACTGGTGAGATTGTATTGGTGGGGATGTAATTGCTTCGGGGAAAGGTGACCAGGTGGGAGAGGAGACACAGCAAAGCAGCAGGCAGAGGTGCAGAGGTGAGGGCTGCCAGGGTTGTATCCATCCCCAGCGTATCAGTCTATCTCGGTGACGGGCAGCCTCGCTCAGCCTTGCGCCTGGGGACCAGGTAACACTGGGGAGAGGAGTTCATTAGGATCTTCTAGCTGGTAGGTGCTTTATGTTGTCTGGCTTCTTACTTTGCAAAACTAGCAGGTGTTTTCCATGTCGCTCCCTAGCTGCTGGTGTAAAGTAAAAGTGAAACATCGTGTTTTTGTGTTTATAGTGTTACCTCTTGGAAAAGAAGAGAAAAAGTGATTCAGTAGCACTGTAGGTTTTATATTTACATTCTGGTAATGGGAGGGAAGTGAACCCAGGGGACTGCTGTCCCCAAGCCTTTCCCTGTGTGATGGCAGGTGACTGCCCTGCTGACCCACGGAGAAAACAGAACCACTGAGTCGCTTCATGGGCTGTTGCATTTGGCTGGTGGTTTGTGGGGTGGTTTTTATGCACCTGATAGTACTTGGGTTTAGGAACTGTTTTAGGAATGTGCATCTGTCGTCTTCTCCACCTCCTCCAAACACTGCTGTTGCTCAGGATTTTATATCAATCCACCAAGAGGTTGAAACGAAGCGAAGCTAAGCAGGAATAAGCATGGGAATTAGCTGTGAGGTAACCTAATAGCTGTTTGGTAAAATAGGAGCTCACTTGCGCCCCAAATTAGGAATTAAATTAAAACAACTTTTCAGATGTACTTTCTTTCCACTTTCCTCTGCTCCTCTGGGAATTGAAATGAGAGAGGACATGACAAAATATTGAGCTCAAGCCTGCTTTCCTGCTGAGTCTGGCCCTGCTGTAATCCTAACTGCTTGTGACTGAGCAGTGTTTGAAGGATCACAGGCAAGGGGTTTCTGATGTACTCTCCAAAGAGATTCACGTGTGAATGAAGCCTCCCTGGCTGTATGACTCTCAGCTGGTCTTCTGTGAAACTCTGATTTGGCTGTGTGCTATCTCCTGCTGCATAAACTGTAGCTCAGCCTGTAGCTTTCAAATACGGATAACTTAATGATGCTGCCTGGATTTTCTGCAACCTCTGTGCAAATTTCTACTTGGAGCTGTTGCATGCTGGTGTGTTATACCTTGCTGTGGCCAAGAATACCTAAGCCTCTAACTAGCACAGCTGTGTTTCTCTGTACAACTGCATTTGTCCTACTGCCACAAATGAGAAGAGAGCTGAGGTCAGGATATAACTGAACTAACAGCTAGGGGAGGATCTGAGTAAACCTGTTTCATGTAAGGAAAGATCAGGAATGAGTGATGCACAGAGCTCATAGATGCACGTGCAGGGGTCAATGCTCCCTCCTGCATCTTCACATCCTCAAGGAGCATTGATCTGTTGCCCCGGGCCCATGCAATAATTCTGGTTATCTGTGCTGCTGCTGCTGCTCTCCCCATATCTTGGCACCAGCTGTACAGCAGTGGGTTGCCTGCAGCAGGGCTGTGCGTTTGCTTGGTTGTGTGTTAGGCCCTGTGCTGCTAAAAGAAAGGGCAGCTGCCAGCTCCGGCAGTACACCTGTAATGTATGGGTGTATAGGGTCTCATGGGTGTATGGTATCCTAAAGCTCTGAAGAGAAATAAGAGGTAGCTGTAAAATCCTCCACAGCTGCAGAGATCTTGAAACATTCCTGGTCAGCCAGGGAGCAGTTCTGTGAGAAGCCAATGACATCCCCTTTCCTATGGTTTGTCTTAAGTTTGGTCCTCCTGTACCTCCTAAGCAGCTTGTTATCTGCCCGTGCAAAGGCACAGGATCTCTTGTCTCTGCTGTTCTCCATCTCGTTGGAGCTGCTCATCTCTCTGCTTCTCCATCCAGTCTGTCTGGACCTGGCTGTGGCTGAGAGGTTATTGGGGCGTGTAGGAGGCACTGATAGAGATGTACACCCTTCCTTTGCAAAAAGGGAGGCAAGTAGGAGCTAATGGCATTTGGTTCATGGCCCATTTCATATCTGCCAGTGTGTGTGCAGACATCTGCCTGTTTGATTTAACAGTGGCCACTCAGCTGGACATTCTCTCCTGCCATTTATACTGGAACTGTGTCTGTCTGGCCATGCCCATGCTATAAACTTTTGTTTCTTTAGGGAAAACAGGCCAAAAATTGCTTTTCATTACCTGGTGGCCAACAGCACTGAGAGCTTGCTTTGGAGCAGACCCACAGTACCTCTGCAAACACTGTGTGTTCCTTTCCATCATGCCCACGCAATATGGATACGCTCTGCAGAGTATGCTCCAGCAGCCTTTTTATAACAAGTTAAAAATACTTCGAACTCTCCATCTCGCTGAAAGCATTCAAATGGTATCAACCAGCAGGCTCGCAGTCTTGGGAGCCCATCTTTTCTGTGCCGATTCATGAGCCATATCAGGGTGTGTTTTTTGTCTTTGGGCAGCACCTTCCAATGACTCTTTTTGCAGACTCAAAATGTTACTAAAGAAACTAGTATTGAGACCCAAATTGTCATCAATTTTTTTCATCATCTCTGAGAACTAATTTTTAGCCAAATTCCTTAAAAAATTCTTAGTGCTTTGTCATATAAAGTATTACAGTTTGCAAAGCTGTCTTTGCTTTAGGCACAACATGTGTTTCCTATCTACTGTGAGGTTGACTTTGGGTGGTGAGGAGTGTTGTGCCTTCACAAATATTCAGTGCATTTTTTTTTTTCTTCTAACTCAGGAAAATGTGTCTTGGGTCTGTACTGCAGAGGGGTTTAAAAGGCAAACAAAAAAACCCCTTAAAAGCAAACCCAAATATTCAGTGAAACAAGCTTTGTGAACTTTGTTAATGGATTTTTAGCAGGATTCTCAGATTCCCAGTCCATCTTTTCCTGAATTAACAGACAGACCTTTTCAGCATGACTGGGTTTTGCTGCATGAGCCATATTTAAAGTCCTTGCCTGCAGAAGATATTTAGCCAGCATGGCTCCGACACAGGCTGGAGTCTTGGGTCTGAGTTTCATGTGGCCAGCAGAGGTGGTGACGCACCCTCCAAATACAGAACTTATCTGCTTATAGTTGGAAGACTTCTTCAAACCACTGTCTCCTTTTTCAAGGCTAATGAGCTTCAGCCCTTGTTGACCAACAAGTTGTTTCTAAGTCCCCCTGGGGATGTCTCCTGCAAAGACTATCCCTCTTGAGATGTACCATGAAATGGAGGATGTTCCCAGGGAACACCGTCCTCTGGAGAAGGCTCACAAGGGCCAGCCTCACTAGTTCATTGGACATTGTGTTTCCCCTAAGGTGGGCCTTGCAACACGCTCTGTCACACAGGCAGTGTTCTGAATTTAATTTTATTACTATTTTATTGCTCCCAAAGATCAGCAAATGGGACTTCTGCAAGTCATTAGGAAGAGTGGATGTGGTTTGGCCACAAAAAGTTCTCAGTGTGGTGTGGAGAAGTTGCTGCACAGAACCACCTGTTTTTAATTAATCTTTTGAACCAATTTGGTTCTAACAAACCAATTCTATTAACAGGCTAAGCAGAATAATGACAGGCACAGCTGCTATAATTCCTTGTTACGCTTCTAGTTAAAACAAAATCCTTTTTGCATCAGGAAACACTAATCTAATGTTACGACTGTGTTCATTATGAAATCTTTGGTAGTTGAGCACATCCAAATGCTTCACATGTGTTTTCATAATTTTTCCCCTCCCTGCTATATGACCAAAATATGTAAATTATGAGATGACTTCTCCCCAGAGAAACAGAACTAATTGGTGCATTAATGTTCCTGAGATAAATCAAATTGAAGTCCCCTGCTATGCTTAGCTATAGGGTAGACTTACATACTAGCTCTAATGTTCTTTGGGATGATTTAAATTTGATTTCAGTCAGTCTTGTAGCTCACTTACCAGCCAGACATGGGTTCAAATGTTCAGTTGCTGTCTTCACTTCAGAGAACTGGAGTGTGCTGCATTAAGCTTGAATAGCAAATGGTCTCAGCTGAGAAGAAAAAGATACTTGCCAGACTGGCTCAGACCATCTATCCCAGTTATCCCATCCCTGATAGTACTAAAGGATGTCCAGAGAAGAGGGACAGGGTCAGTGTGTACTTTGGGCACTCATTCCCCGTGTGCAGCCTTCCCCCCGCTCCTGCCTCCCAGTCCCGGCTGGGTGTCCTACTCCTTGAGAATTGGCTGTGAGCGGGGTGATGTCCTTTTGAAACCCACCCATGCTTTTGGCCTCCCTCCCACCCGTCAGCTGCGAGTTTCACAGTGCAGCTGTAAACTGTGCAAGAACAACTTCCCCACTTTATTTGGTTTAAATGACATGTCCTTGTGTGTGCCCTAAATCACCTGTGTCCAGCTAAAAGGTCAAACTGCTCAGGGAGGAGGGAAATATTGCAATGCTGGGGCATGGATGATCAGGTTGTGGAGCAGGCAAAATGTGAAACCCAAGGAGGCAAGAGGGGAACGTAGGTTTGGATCTGACTCATGGTCCAACACCCAGCTTTTGAATGAGTGCTTGCTGCTTGTTATACTTGCCATGCTGTGCATCTATGCCATGCGTGCTGCTGTCCTTTGGAGATTTACAGCTTACCCTCAAGATCTGACTTTGCTAATTTCTAAAGTGCTAGTTTTCCAGACTGGATTTATCACTAAGAAACAGCTGAGGCTTCATGGACTGGAGTCAAACCATCCACTCTGAGAGAGAGTGCAGAAAGGGGGGTCCTGGCATGGGCTGCGTTTCCTCCCTCCTGGAGCAAGCGTGAAGCAGGAGCCAGGAGGGAGCCCAGGTCCTCTCCTGTGCCAGAGGCTGGGCGCTGCCTCTTATCTGTGCTGCAGTGTTATTGCTCAACTCCTTGCCTTTATCCCATCACTGAGGAAGTCCTACAGCTTTCTGGTCTTGTTAGCAGCTGCAGCATCTCTTTTGTGCTGACTTCAGGTCTAGCTGGTGAAACATCCTGGCCACTAGCTGTGAGGGTTTGCTGGCTGGAGTCATGCAATGGGGGTTTCATGTTTGAAAGTTGAAATTTAACTTCAGATGGGATGCTCTTTTAAACTGCTCCAGTTCCCTTGTATTTTTACAATGCATAGTCCGTTAGAGCCCTGCTGTGCATTTGGGGTCTCTTACCCTACAAACTTACAGTAAGAAGGGTATTGTTGAACTCCTTGGAGAGGCACTGATTTGCTGTGCTGGGGCTACAGCTGCTTGTATGCCCTTAGGGATACGGTGCAGCTCTGCATGTGTGGCTCCTATTCCCTGCTTCTGCATATGGGGGGTAGCTTTTGCAGCCAGTGACCAGGCTGACTTTCATGTTAGACTTGCACTGTGCATGAACGTGGAGAAACGGGCTCTTGATTTTTGTGCAAATAATGTTTTCAATGAAACAGCACAAGGGAAGGGAAGAGGGAAATCTAAGTCACTGAGATAACTTTGAAACTGTCTGCCCCACTGTGAGATTTTGCTGAGTGATTTGAGAAGTGATGTTCAGCACAGCTTATCAGCTTAGCTTAGTTAGGAGGAACAAGAAATTAGAAGAGTGATGGAGGCCAACCTTCAGAGACTAGCTTTGCCAGAGAAGTCAGCTGCCAAGCAGAGCTTTACGCGACTTGTGCACAGTGGAGCAAGACCATGGAAATCCTTATGGCTCCAACTTTAAGTAGCTTGCTGCAGATAAACAAATACACAACCCTCTGCTGACCACGTCCATCCTATCGCATAGGTGCGTGCATGTGTTTGCAGGCACATACGCACACCCTCTCAGTAAGCACATCCATATCTTAGCTTTCCCGCCTGAGGTAGTTCCAAACCTGCTCCAGAAAGATAAACAGGGAGGGCGGATAAACTACTGCTGTGATTGCTCCCCATCCAGGCTTTGTCTCTGCTGTGTTAGTTAGGGAGATGCAGGCGGCCAAGCCGAAAGCTGCCGGGCATTTGTGATGGCAGTGTCAGGAGGCAAGTGCAAGCAGCCGCAGCACCCCTGCAAAGCGAATATCGTACCCAGCTTCATCAGTCCTTCAGTTACAGGGCTGCGTTGTTTTCATGGGATGTGCCTGTTGCCCTTTCCCATTGCTCTTGCTCTGTCAGTGCAGCTTGTGAAATATGTGGGTGTTCAGTGGGTATCACAGATGATAATGAATCTGCTCTTTTTATGGTTAAAAATGCAGGGCCACTTTCCTCTAGGAAAAAATCCAGGGTAGCCAATGGAGTTATGCCAGCAATATATTTGGCACAGCAGGCTGATTGTAAAATCTGTTTGCTTCTCTGTGAATAAACCCTTGACACCTCATTTCACCGAAACCTCTGGAGGGTGATGTGCAGCTTCTTCCAATAAATACTAGCTGATCAACAAGGATGCTAAAAACAGTGAGGCCATCCATTGCTAATTATAAAGCTGTTTCAGCTAGGCCAGTAAAACATGATGATTTATCCACTGTTTGCTATCAAAACTCACCCTATTTGCATGATTTGAAAACAGTTTCTATCTTTTAGGCACTTACATTGAATGTGATGGCATTTGAACTACAGCTCCCAGAGTATCCAGCATAAGCAGTGTTCCCAAAATTAAAAAAGGAAAAAAGAAAACATCAATAAAACTCCCCCCCAAACCCCCCGCAGTAGCAAAGTAATAATCACTGTTAACATTTTGGGGCTTAATGCTTCTACCATAGTACTTAATCGATAATTGAAATCGCAAGAGAAGTGTAATGCTTGAAATTCATGCAGTTAATTTTATTGCTAGCACTTGTAATTTGAAAGTAATTCTGAAATCAATATCAATGTGACTTTGCGTGGAATGGAAAAGCCTGGAGTAGGTTCAACCACATACAGTTCAGTACTTAAGTGGGAGCCACTGTTCCGTGAGAGATCAGGATTAATTCTACCCAGGTTTTTTTCCCAGCTATAAAGAAGATCTTCCCCACACAGTTTGGGCGCATTTAGCGTTTCTAAATTGCATGAGGTTGTATTTCTCACAGGCTTTGGATGCTTCTCTCAAGTCCTGTCTGTGTCCCATAGGCTGCCCTGAGTGCCAGTGGGGCTGTGGGAGAGGGGAGAGGCCAGGAGAAGGTTACAAAACTTCTCCCGGCCTAAATCCCGCTCTTTCACAGCAAAACGTGCTCCTGCACAGCTTTCCAAGCTCTAGCTACCCACTGCTTCAGGCTCCAAAGGAGGCATTAATCGAGGCAGGAGTGTCTTGGTGTGACTTGTACCTCTGTGTCTTCCTGATGAGCTCATTGCAAGGGGCTCCTGGGCTTGCCGGGGGCTTGATGGGGGCTGCAGTGAAGGTGAAGTACAAGGGCTTGTGCTGGAAAAGCATTGCAAGGCCCTGGCTTTGCCTCAGGTCATTAAAGCTTCTGTCATTACTCTGCAGACAAGCAAAGAGGCTGGCTGGGATGGCTGAATCCTTCAGAGAGATCTGTTTGTGCTGCAGGTGTCACCGCGCCCCACAAAACTTTGCCTGAATTAATGGCTTGGGGTTGTGGAGGCTCTGTGGGCAGTCCTGGTGGGTGGCTTCCCGGAGAAGGTGCAGGAGACCTGGAAAGGCAGCTGAGGTGCAGAGGGTGAAGGGGCTGTTGCATGTGTCTTGCAAATACATGTATCAGTGGAAAAGTGGCCTGACTCTGGCCTTAGAACTTGCCCTTTGGCAGAGTCCAGCCAATTTAATAACATCCTGTCCTCTTCCTCTTCCCAAACTGCTGTAGCTTGGCAAAGGAGAAAAAAAAAAAAGCATTGGATCCAACGATGAGTTCTAGTGTTACTACTGTAAATCTTGGTTTCTGTCTTGGCTGGAGGACCCACATCCCTTCCCGAAGCAGGTCAGATGCGCTGTGGCTTTTGAGCCAGCCCTCCCTAGATGTCACAAGTGCGAGAGTTGGCAGCTTGAATGCCTCTGTTTCTCCTGTTCCAACACAACTGTTCCAATATGGGCACAGCAATAAATGTCACTTATTTTGCAAACTGTCTTTGTGGTGCTGAAGTTCAAAGGTTCTTTTTGACACAAAAAAATCTAAAATGACGTGTGCCCTGATCAAGAGCTTGAACCCGATTTGTGCACCTGCAGCGTAAGCGGAGAGCAGCGTGCGCCCTTCGTCTCCCATCAGCAGGGATCGGGACCGAACGCTGCCATCCAGGCTGTCTAGCTGCTTATTCAAACCAGCATCCTCTTGATCTCTGTGGGAGTGCTGACAAATTTATGAGCAATGATTTCTCTATATGTAAAACAACCAAGTAGGCTAACTTTAGAAATAACAATGCTCTGACTGTTTTCCAAAATAGCTTTGGTGTGTAACTTCCAATGGCTGGCAGAACTTGTAGGGGGGTTATTTAAATAAGAAAACTCTTTTTTTAGCTTCAGTCTCATCCTTTAATTTATCAAGCTAATTAACTGAACTTACCCAGGGACGCTTTGTTCCTATGCAATGCCCTCCCCCATCTGAGTCAAGAGAAGACATCTGCATGCACAGGGTGTGTTATTCCCATCCTGTAAATTGTATGTAAGTACACTGGTGCTTTCTCATTCGTTTAGCTTTGTTTTAATCTTTCTCTCTTCACCCTGAGCTCAGCTGAAGTACATCACAGGTTCTGCAGCTAATTAGCACGATTACAGCTGTCCGCATCAGGTTGGGAGATTGAGTTAGAAGCAGTCAGGGTCCCAATGTACTGGAGTCTCATTACTGAGTCTTCAGTGCAGCCGCATATAATGAAATTCAAACAGATCAGGTTAAATTAGATTAGTTAATGGAATTCTCATCTTCTCAGTTTAATGTAATTCTCAACAGTGAATCTTTAGTTTACCTAGAAAATAAACGTTTCTTTGAGTTGGACTTGACCTAACCCTGCAGGCCTGAGCTCCTTGGACCTTGGAGAAGTTAATGTCCAGGATCTGAACTATGTGGGCTCAGCTTGGTGGCTTTTGGAGACCTTGTGCTAGGGGATCTGGGAGTAACTTTGTGCTGGGAGAGAAGAGGAGGCTCTCCAGTGCTCTTTCTTGGTGGCCACAGGGTAGCCCCAAGGGACTTGCATGGTGGGTCTGTCCTGCCCTAGGTGACTGCAGCTGGGACAGAAGTGCAGAGCGACTGCCTGTGCCATAGCTGCTGTACCCCAGTGCAGAAGCAGAGTGGCCAGAAGAAATAGCCTGTGTTGCAGCATGCTTTGAAATGTTTGTCTTGTGCTATTAGCAACTCAATCCTTTGTCCTGGTACTGCAGAAAGATGAAGGATGGAGCAGGCACCCAACAGGTAACTCAGTGATTGCCCTGCTGGGTTGATGCTCTTGCTCCAAAATAGACAAATTTCTGGAAATACAGTAGGACCCATTTCTTTGGCAAGACTCGGGGGGAAGAGGATATTGTAAGATCTTCCTTTTTTTATAGGGGCAGTGTCTTGCATGCTCCCTTAGCAATCCCTGGCACAGTGAGTGCCAAAGTGAGTTAGAGCAGCCTTCAAAGCTTGATGGGGCCTGTAAAGTTGTGCAGGGCTTGGTAAAGCTGCTGAAGCGTCTTTTTGCTGTGACCCCTCTTGTAATCGGCAAGGAAATGGCAAGATGTAATGAAATGTCCCTGCCTGCCTGTCGCTGGCTTGGTGGTAGCCTGCGCTGGTGGGAGATGCAGAGACCTGAGGTTCACCAGGGATGGCAGGGTACTGATGCATGCCAGGGGCTGGGTGTGCTGAGTGAGGGTCCCTGGTGCGTGGCTGCTGTTAATCCTGGAGCAACACGTGTGCTGATGGGGGGGCCGCTGCATCTTCCACCTGGTGGAAATGGCCAAAAGCTGCCTCTCTGTTTACTTACAGAGCCAAGGTGTGAGTAGGAAAGGATTCATGTCCTAGTACCCTCTACTCAGAGGAGGGCCAGGGAGGCATGCAACTGGCAGGTGGGCTGGATGGAGGAAAAAAACCCAACCCCGGTATTTGCTGTGTTTCTCTGTCCTTAAGCAAGCTGCTTCACTTTTTGAACTCTGTCAGCGTGGCACCTTTTGCAAGTGCTAAATTCACTTAATTTGTGATGGAGTTGCAAGTGTGCTTAGTTGGTGTCGCTGGCTGACAGCGTGAGGGCTTTTGAAAGGCCATTAGGACTGTGTGCTGCATTCGTCTTGGATCCCCTTCATTTGCCTTCTTGAACACCAGGCACTTTTCCTGACTGTGTGGTGCCTGCAGCCAGCACACCATGCGGGCGTCTGTACCGCACTGTCATGATCAGAGTCCCCCCTGGGATCAGATGAAGCATTTGATTCTCTTCCCCATCTTCCAGCAAACTGAACAAGTTTTGGTTAGAAGAAAAGTAACTTTAGGACATACGGGGACACGGACACGCTAAAGGCTTTGAGCTTCTCCTCTGGATGGTTTTGTTGTTACAGCACTGCTTTTGGTAGCATTTGCTGGTAAAAATGAAGGTCTTGGAGCAAAGGCAGGTGTCCTCATGCCAATTTTATTTTGTAAGGCTCTCCTTACTGCAACAGCTATGCTCTGCCCTCTGAGGGGTTTGTCATTTGGCAGATGCATTGTCCCTGTGTGTGTCTGCCTACCCACCCAGGCTGAAGTGCCATGTTGCAGGTACGATATATTATTGCTGGTTTAAGGGATCTGCCGGGACTGGAAGCAGTTATTCATAGCAGTACTCCTCGCTCCTTTCTTAATACGCATTTCTTCTCAACTGCAAATCCCATTGCCAGCATGATAATTGTTTTCATTGCTTCATTGGGAGTAGTGAGGTTAACATCTTGAACAGCAGCTAAAATAGACAAGAGCAAATAGCACAATAGCTTAATCCCCTGGAAATTACTCTTTTCAGTATAGAGTTATATTTCCTTTTTATCTCTCCCCCTTTTCTTTTAAAGGGCAGAATTACTTTTTATTTACAGCTGAGCCCGGGACCTGTAGTCTGCTGCTTCTGCATGCACAGTCACTGAATATTCCTCTGGATATCCTTTTCCCAAAGGGAATTTCACGGCTAGAGGGTTGCAAGACCTCGGCGATGCAGGGAGGAGCAGTTCAACCACCTGGTTTCACCTTCCCTGAATGTGGCCCATTGCAAATGGCAAATGAGGTCCCTCAGTGGAGCCGCAGCTCTCTGGTCCCGTCTGCAGCGTTGCTGGGAGTGAGTTCAAGTTGTCACTGCAGAGATGAGCAGCTTCCAGTGTACATAAATATCCAACCCTTCTCTGTTGACTCTATCGCTTTCCTTATAAACAGACGCGCAGTCATTTTCCAAGTGAGCCATCTGGGTTTGACAGATGTCTCTGGCTTTTTCTGGGCCCGTTGTTAAAGGGGAAAAAGGGAGGAAATATTCTGAATTGAAGGAAATAGCTTCTGATGGCAGTCTGCAATTTCATGGGCTGGGAGATGAACTGCCCCTCTTTCCCTCAATTGCCATCAGCTCCATTGATTGTAATCTGCATTTGCAGCCTGGGAAGCATCACTTCTCGCGGGAAGTGCTGGAATTGTCACTTTTTGGTGAAAGAAGTTCAGGTATACTTCTACCCTAGATACAGAGCTAGTGGGCTTTTTGTACTGATAAGAGAAATGTAACATTGGTTTCTGAAGCATATGAGTGAGGTCTTTACAGCTCTTATCTGGGACCTAATTACCGCACTTTGCATGCCTTATATCCATTTTCATCCCAAAGCTTTGCAGACACTGGTACGAGGTAAGGTCCCCCTCCTCTTAGTCTTAGAGAGCCATGTGTATTTGTACACTCTTAAAGTCTCTTCAAATCATGTTATTTACTTCTTCCTAATGTAGAAAGAGCCCCATGTCTGATCATTGCTGAAGTTAGCAAATTGTGAAGTTAGCAAAGTTGACATTATGGCTAAATACCAACATCAAATGTTGACATTATGCTATCTATATTTTTTCATTTTTTTCCTTTGGGATTTTTTTTTTTGTTCCTGATGAAAGCATGTGAAATACATCAGCTTCCTGAAAGTGATGATATTAAAAATAGAAGGGGGGGGGGAAATGCTTTCTACGCTAAAGGTCACGCATCAGAAGTGAATTTCAAAGAACATATTCAGATGAGAGGTTGTGATGCGACTCTTTGCTTCTCCTTTCTAATGTGTGTGGGAGTGAAGTCTCAAGCTCTCACTTTGTTGACACGCACATTCAGGCTTTGCTCTGCTCAGAATTTTCTGCCATCCTCACGGTGCCGCTGTTGGTGGTTGCAAGGCATCTAACGCAGAAGTCTGAATGTTCGGAATTGCAGGGCTACAGGTGTGCTGTCATGTACTGAATGTGAACATGTGAATTATCATAATGCTTCAGTGAGATTGAAGTCCGAAGGGCCCATTTAGGACAACTTTGCTAAAACTGCAGATTTTATGTTTGCTTTCAGAATTTATGCGACTAGCTGAAGAGGGGAGGAGAGAAGCAGGGGGAGCACTGTAATTATTCAATACTGCATTTGTGGCAGCATACCAAGTGGGAAACTGTCAAAGATAGAAGTTTGGTAAAGAAATCTGTCAATACTGGAAGCCTCATTTCCTCCTCTGCGTTATCTTCCCCCGAGGGAGGCAATAAAGGGTGATATTATGTAACCCTTGTGTTTATTGGCTGTAACAACTTCCCACAGACCAGCAATTACCAAATTATGATCTACAGACCATTGGTGGTCCAGAAAGTCATGGAAAATAATCCATGTGACAATACTGCTGCTGTTAAATTTTCGTTTGAGATGGATATTGAGATGCCTGCTCCTTGAGAAATGTGTGGTTGGACATGAGAAATGTTGAGTTACCAGAAATTTTGGAAGCACCCCACTGCCATAGAGGGGGGATGTCTGCTGAGATCTCCTGTAGCCCTTTGGCAATGGCGCAGCCCATGTTTGGAGCCCATTCTGAAGTCCTTGGTTTTGGGTCGCTCTGAGAGCAACAAAAATGACATAGCTCGTGGGGTCCAGCTGTGGGTACTCTGGATGCTTGCATGCATGTTGGAGGGTGTGCTTGGTGAGTCTTTGACATATAGATTTATCTAAGGACTGCTGCTCTGTTCTCAGATCTAAGCCACCAAACCACACATTTCTGTTCTGTGTTTACGCTACAGAAGTGTGTTTCCACTTTGTCAGCTTTATATGTGTTTTTAACACAAAGGTGCCTGCCCTGGATTGTAAACATTTCTGAAAAGATTTTGTCCTTACTGTGTATCGCATAGTTCAATGTTTTCTTGCAAATCTGGAATAGAGCTTAGGTTCATGCTTTTATGTGGCTCTAGGGAAAAATGGTAATTTCTACCGAAGGGTCTGACCGTACAATAATTGTAAGGATACATGGGCAAGAAGGAAAACAAACAGAAACTCCGTGGCCGGCATTTTGTATCAACAGAAGTTTTCTCATGTTTAAAAAAACTGTTCAAATGTCACTTGTACTTAAGTAAGGTGGTATTCAGGTCATGTACAGAGCTTCGTGTGCCTCTTCCCCATCCATCTGCCACTTCTGTGGTGTGTGGCACCAGTGGGCCTTTCTGTAGGAGCAGCAGAAACATCAGCTCGCTGTGTGCAGCCACCCTGGTGAGCTACTGCAGCTTCCTTAAGTGTGGGAAAGCTCTGGCTTTTTCCCCCACCTCTCCCTGCTGGACTCTGTCCTGCGGCTGTGCCGGCAGCAATGGGCTCTTCCTGTGGTTTTCCTGCTTCTCTCTATCCAGCCCCACTGCTGTGCTCCTTTCTTATAGCTCACTGTGGTGCATGTTCTCCAATGGTTGATGGCACGGGAATAATCGCAAACTCCTTTGTCCTACCAAGTGTTGAAGGAGGCACCTCATCAGCCTGGGACATTTGCAGAACTGGCAGTGCATCTCCAAGAGCTGAGCCCAAAGTGGGTTTCAGGGGTGTACTGACCTGCATGTGGTCTTGGATCAGGGTGAAACAGGCAAAACCACTGGGAAATATAGAATGTTGTGGAGTCAAAAGGCACAGGTACTCTTCAGTACCCAAACTGGAAGGCATAGAGTCTGTAATGCTGAATAGTACAAATGGTATCTTCTGCTTGATGCATTTATTTTGCTAGTCAAGATCAGCTTGCTAGTGGTGCCTGAAAGCAGGACCTTCACTGGCCGTGCTGAAGAAGTGAATGTTAATGCGAAGTTTGGGATTTCCAGCAGGCTCCATGGAAATTACATACCTAAATCAGTAGTAAACGGTGGCATTTAGCTCCCTTGAGATACTTGGAAAACCCTAGCCCGTAAACGCAAATTGATGACAGCTTTGTGAAGAGAAGTGCGATAAAGGGGTTTGAAAAGCTCAGCGAGAGACAGGAGGTAGCGCGAGGCCTCTGCAGAAAGGGATCTGTGTATTTAGGAGCTGAAATGCGGTCTGAATCAGCAACTGGATGAATTGGATTTCTTTCAGGGGTCAGTGCCCAAATAAATATTTGCTATAAGACATTCACCTACCTTTATTAAACCTAGACTGAGGCTAGCCTGCACTCTCTGAGGCGGTGAAGGAAAGAGGCATGAGATAAAAGGTTTCCATCAGTATTGATAGTTATGTTTGAGCAAGGATTTTTTTTTGTCTTACTTAAAGGGAAGACGAGTCCAGGAGGTGTTTGTGAGATGACAAAAGAGGCACTTTGGGACATAATTTTTCCTTTTGCATGAATTTTTAAAACACATGAAGCTAGAAAGCTTTGACCTCAATAGCGTCCCATGAAACTCAGAATTTGCTTTCAAGTGAAAAGACAGCTGCGAACACACACAGGAAGGCATAGGGCAAAATGCTGCTTTGAAGGAGTTAACAAGTGTGTGGAGCAGAGTGCTCTGTTGATAAAGTCTGCTAGGATTTTTTCAAAGGCATTTATCAAGGTTCCTCACAGAAGATGTTTAAGGAAATGAAGCAGCTGTGGAAAAAGGGGGGGGGCGGTCTTTACTTTAAAAAAAAAAAAAAAAAAAAGTTGGTTAAAAGAAGATGAACAGAGAGTGGAAGTAAATAATGGGGTTTTCCTGGTGAAGAGGAGTCACCAGCAGAATACTGCAGGGTCTCATGCTGAGACCTTGGACCCTTCAAACATGCATCATGGACTTGAAAAAGGAACAAAAAAGAAATGAGTTTTGGCAGCACAGCAAACTATTTGGGGTAGTAAAGACAGGCAAAGTGTGAAGACGTGCAGAAGGATGTTCTGAAACAGAGTGACGGGATGCTAAAATGACAGATGAATTTCAGGGTAGGAAAACGTGAAGTGATGCACGTAAAAGTAATTCCGCATGTACACAGGCGGTGAGCTGTGAGATGCCAACAGGCTCTGGGGGCTTGAGGGTCCTGGGTTATAAAGTAGAGCTCTGTGGTAGTATTGGCTCAGTGCTCAGCAGTGATCAAAGAAGAAATTGAAGGAGTTATTAGGAAAGGCAGTGGGAAGAAAAGATGATGCAGCTGTGTAAGCCTGTGGTTGTACCACCTGCTGCTCTGTATCTCCTGGCTCTGGAGCAAACCAGGAGAACTGGAAAGAGGCTCAGAGCAGGGTTAAAATCAGAGACATGGTGTTGTTTTTGTACCCGGAGTTTTCAAGAACACCAGGATTCCTTAGACTGAGAAAGAGATGGCTAAGGTGAAATATTGCAGCAGTCTGTAAAAACAATGGGAGGCAGTGAAGGTAAATAGGGAGAGATTTCTGGTGATCTGTCTCCATCCTGGTTCTAAGGTGCATTGGATGAAGGCTGAGACTGCAAGTTGTGCTTCCAAGGGGGAGTGTAGACCAGGACGTTTAGTTGTAGCAATGCATGTGAAATAAAGTGCTAATCATGGGTGCTGTGGCCTTTTTGTAAATGTCTAGGAAGCCTTTAATGAAAGGTTAATTGGGCGGTGGATCAGCAGAGAGGTGTCCAGGGAGAACAGGGTGTTGCTGAAAGAAAAGGGCGAGTGCACGAGTGGAGACAAATTGATTTTATTTCTGTGTACCACAGCAGAATGGTAATTCATGCTGTTCCCTAGCTGATGTTTACTGAAATTGCAATGCCACTGTTCAGCTCACGGCTGTCCTGCCATCGTGGCATAGGTGCAAATTGGCCTTTTGGCAACATGTGCCATTCCTTTGGCTTGGTTTGAGGCTGATGGGATTTCAGCCCAATGGAGCACCTAGGTCTTGGGAGGAGCACGCTCTGGGAGACCTGGGTGTCTCACAGACCTGTCTTATTGTAGGAGCTGAGCTCTGTCCCCATTAACCTTGTTGAGACCTGTTCAGAGCAGGGCTGGGAAGCAGTGGACTCCACTGGCTTTGCTTCTCACCACCCACGTCATGGCATGCTGATACTGAAGAAGCAAAGCTGATGAGATCCTGTTCTTGGAAGTGTATCTGGGTTTTATCTCTGTTAATAAAAAGATAAAGGTTAAAGGAAGCTCCAGAAGGGGGAACAATCTTCAAATTAATTTCATTTTCTCATTGGACAGATATCTTGAAGATCTTAGTGGTCAAATCGAGCTGGGATCTTTCCCCTTGCGCAGGGCAAGTGTTGCCTTATCAGAATGCAATGTTTCTGGGATCTGAGTGCCTGCCAGCAATAGGGCTGCAGACCATGTCAGTCTTTTTCTGAAGACTTTTTATTTCTAATATAATTGGCTGCATTTCATAAATTATCCCTGAGGTTGCTACTGTAGTTTTGTGTTACTAGGCTACACCCCGTGCACACTGCTATTTTGTCTGCTCAGTCTCTGACCTCCTAACTACACATGATTACTATAGAAATCTTCCTTTCACCTGGCTGTGTAATTATTAATGCGACCATATGCTGTTCTGTCTCTTGGTGCCACCTAACATCTGTGTGGGTAGGCTGAGGGCCCTCTTACTGGAGGGGTTGGCTTTGGCATGAGGGGCATGCACTGTAGGGCCATGGCCAACATGATGCTCTTCATTAGGTTTCCCAGGAGCAGGTCTGTTGTCTCTACCATGGATTGGGGTCTTGACAGTGAGGATCAAATAGAGTTGGGCTGGGTCAAAACTGGCCAGGTAGATGCCAGGTCTGATTTAAGAAAATCCCGCCTGGTGTTTTGTTGGCATTTGGGCATGGTAGAGACATCTGCATTGATTCTTGTATATGCTAAGATCATATGCTTGCCCTGAAAATAAATTAGTATTTCAATGAGCAGAGTTTATTGTCTGCTGACCTAAACATTAGATTGAAGGATGTTCAGTGCATCTGGCTCTGTACAAGTCTGAGACTGTGATCGCTCTCCCATTAGGCTCAAGCTCTTTGGACTTACCCCTTTTCTTATTGCTGTTAACTTTGTTTTCCCCCAGAATTACTTTGGTGATGTGGAAGCAGAGGGCAAGAGGTCTTGAACAGCGCTTTTGTGACACTTTTTTTCAGAACATCAGCCCTTTGTTTAGATCCTAAATTGCTTTTAAATGCATGACCCTTATTCAGACTTGGATCTACCACTTTTGTTTGGTTGATTGTTTGCCTCCATTTTTCTGGCCTTGAAATTTTGGATAATCTCAAATATTGGTGTCCATTAGAAATGCACATGTTGCTCTCCCTATTCTTTTTTTTTTCATTTATTAACTTCTGTGAGGTCCTGCTGTTAGCTGCAAGCCTAAAACTGCCCTTTTAGGCTTGGCCAGTTAGAAGACCTTTCCCAAGGAGTAGCTGGGGTAGCAGGTGGGAGCATTGTGGTTGCAATACTCCCAAGGAAAGCTGACTTCTGCCCTCTGAGAAAACCACAATATAAGTTTCTTTATCAGACCAAATTTGTAAACCAGAAGAACTTTCCTTTTAATTGTTCAAAGGCTTGTCTGCTATTGGCTTTTTCTGAGTTGTTCTAATAAAAAAGAAATTGTAATGGAAAAAAAAGCTGATAGTTACTGGTCGATCAAATTCTCTCTAAATCTGAGAATGAATAAATCCAGGATAAAAGAGTTCAGGCACATAAGACTTGCAATACTATATAATAACCCACTGGCCTGGTGATGTGTATGGAATACTGCAGAAGGTGGTATTTAACAATATGCTCTTGCATGCTTGATAGGGCACCTGCACAAGCAAAGTCATGTTCTCTCTTCTGTGCTGCTTGTGGACCAGCAGTATTTCCTAAATTGAAACCTACACACCTTAGAAAAGGTCACAAATGTCCTGGATTTTCTTAAGTTCTCTGCTTTGAAGGAAAAGCCCTGGAAAACTGCACGACATATGAAATTGTGCCCTTTTTTCAGGATGCTCCACTAATTCCCTGATGAGCAACTAAGCTCAAGTCCCTCCTGGTGCAGGCAAGTGGAAGTGTGTGTGATGAACCCTGATGAATGTTAACGAGGAGGTTTGAGCCACCTTGTTCCTGCGGAGGTCCCTATGCTATGTGTCCTCCCATGGCTCCTGGATTGCAGACTGGAGGGGCTCCCATGCCTCTCCTGCAGCCCCGAGCACGTGGGTGGGACCGAGTGCCGTCATACAGGCTGCACTGGGCACCTCTGCGTTCTTAAAAGCATGTTTTTCTCTCTGTTGACACCAGCACAGTCTCATGAGCTGGCACTATTAGCATGTGTGTTTTCCCCTCATGCTGCGCAAGAATAATTACCGTCTCTCAGCAGCGTGAGTGTTTCTGTTCCCTCAGATTTATGGAGGCAAAGAACTCGTTTGGGAGGATGAGTCAGAAGTAATTGAGCTCCAGGGGGGCTGTATTTCATGGCTTTTCCTCCCTTTATTTTTGCCCTGTACTGTACCTTGTGGTTACCAGTGGTTTGGCCTTCCAGGGAACATGCATTAAAGCTTAAAAGTGAGCTCAGGCTGTATACTGTCTTGATTCACATTTAAAACCCAACCTGATTCTGTAACTCAAGAATGTGACACAGATAATCTTTTAAGCTTTGAAATATTATGATAAATATAATATGATTCATTGTCGGCTATTCCCAAACACTTGGCACCTTGTACAAAATGCAGGATGGGTGTGAGAGGTGCTCTGCAGGAGTGTTCACATGCAGCTGCTGCTGGAGGGGTGATTTGGCAGCTGTTGAGTTGCAGGGAGTGGCGCTGGGTTTAGGTGCAGAGCATGAAATAAAGAGGATTGCTAGGTATAACTGAAACTCCCGGAAAGACACGGAGTCATTTAGAGGACAGGGAAGGCTTTAAGGAAGGGCTGGTGCTTCTGCAGAGAGGAAGCCAAAGGCGTGCGTGTCTGAGGAGGGGGGGATTTGCAGCAGTTTGTGTGCGAGTACGATGCTGTTTCACGCTGCTGTTGCTCAAGTGAGTCATGAAGACAGACCCCAAGTGAGCAGAGGATCGATGGCATGGGCTAGGGCAAAGGTGGGGTACAGAGCCAGCGTTTGCTGAACTGACATAAGCAATAGATGGGCAGCAGATCTATTTCGCACCTTGATGGCTAAGCTCTGTGGGGTTGACTTCCCCATGATGTTTTGAGAAGACATTTGAGTCCCACAGTGGCTGGGTGAGCATCAGGGCAATGTGAAAGACCTGTGGTGGGGTGAGCTGCTGGCTGACCAGCTGGCAAGGAAAGGAGTTTTTATTACCCTCTTGAAATAATTCCTGTCCTGGTGTGGCGGTGAGCCAGGCACTGGTGCTCACATGGGCCTCAATCTCACAGGCAGGATTTGAGCCGAGGAGCTGAGTAATTTCCCCTGCCTTTCTAGAAGGGCATGGTAGAAAGTCAGTGGCAACCAGCTAATCTGGGAGCCTTGGGCAGTGCAATTCAAGTTGGGATGTGTGCCTTTTAGCTGGTTTGATTTCTCCTTCTTGTGCAAGTATCCCTTGTTTTCATTCAAAACTTTTCCTGCTGAAGCTCTCTGGTGATAGGAGACAGCGAGACGGCTCAGGCGGTGCCCCATTCCCCTGCTATTTTGCACAATTCCTTTTCCATTAGCTGAAACTGTCGCCTGATTCAGCCACTGGCTTCTCCCAACTTGGGGCTGACTGAAACTTCTGTACGAGCCTCAGTGACTGACGACTCTGCTCTTGCATTTCTATTTCTATTTACAGTTTAATTTATCCCTCCGTCTGTTGAGTGTTTCTTGAGAACACTTCAGTGGCTTTTTCCTTCGAGTGTAGCAAAACTAAACAAAAGAGTCTGATGTTTCTTTGCTGGGCTGAATAACTCACTGTTATGATTGATAATGGTGCAACTGGTTTATAATCTGTCTGAACAGTGATGCACATCATTAAAAACCAAGCAGACAAACTCCAAGTCCTCTATAAATCTGGTTGCTTTGACCAGCAGATGATCTCTGGGGAACTCGGAGTGGGAACTCTAGCTCCAAGGGTGCTTTGAAGCAACAAGCTGAATGCATTGTAAGAAGTAATTGTGAAAACTAAGGTGATGGATCAACAGTTCATTGATTTATATGTGCCTTTGATGGGTAGAATTGTCTGTTGCAAATGTTTTTTGCTAGCTTTTAGCCAGTAATCTCTTGGTTGTTCCCACTGCTTATTTCTGTTAAAGAGACTGCACTGTCTAAGAATTAATCCCATTAGTTAATTACAGTCTTATTTTCTCTGTGGCTTCTTTAGTCTGCAGATCCAAACTGAATGGTGGCATGGATGGCATTAGTATTTTTTTTTTTCCTGTGCTGTGGCCAGCTCATATTTGGGGTGTGGATGCTTGTGGGGATTAAACTGAAAACACCAGTGTTGTGGACTCTTAAGCTATATTTTCCTCCGGTGCATCCACTTATGCTGTTTTTCTGTAAGAGGAGTTTTAGGAAACAAATAAAAACATGATGCAAATCCAGTTAGAGCAAAAACCTAAGAAACATGCAAGCCAGCACTTGTGGAAAGTTTTCTGGTGAAGCTGCCAGCCTTCCTCGGATACATTTTTCAAACTGAATTTTCCTGGAAAGGTACCCAAGGTTTGCCACGTACACAGGTTTCTGGCTCTGACCTGCCATTCAGGCGATGTAATGCATCCAGGTGCTTGTTGCTTAAGTTGTTCTTATGGGTGAAGGTGGTGCCTGGTGCTTTTTCCCCCAGAGCAATCCAGTGATTGATCTATCTGTCCATCTACCTGATGGCTTCCATCACTGTCTGGTCTGACCTTTAAAACCGTGCAATGTCCTGCCACGTACAGCTTTCATGGATGGAAGGAGTTGTTTCTTTTTTGCAGATAAAGGTTGGTGGTGATTTACCTCCAATCATGTTAAATGTTGGGGAGAGATTTAAACTCAAATTCTCTGACCATTGGGCTGTCCTTCATCTCTGAGCTGAATTCCTTTGTGGACAGTTTTGTAAATGCATGGGTTGTTCAATCTGAAGCACTACCTCCCCCACAGATGGAAATACATTACCATTTCTCTCTGTCGCTTTGGGAGCAGCTGGTGTGCTTGAGACATCAGGATCCTCCAACAATTACCGTGTTAATCAGAGCTTATTTTGTACTTTGCTACTTTGAACACAAATATCCCAAAAATGGCCCAAAGATGCGTGGTTGAGTAGCCATGTGAAACAACTCCAGCCTTCCAACATAATCCAAAATATGGGTGGCTGCTAAAAATGATGCTGCCTGGAAAAGTCTTGAGACCATTTGATTTACCAAGGGCAGTTACTGCTATCAGACATCTCTGTGGCTTATGTCAAGGGACTTTGAAGGTTACTAGTAGATTGCAAGTAAGAGATTAGTTTGTTATTACAGGGCAGTAAAGTTGTTCCCAAGCTACTACTAAATAATGTTGGTTACCTAGAGGAGCTGGAGCAGAAGGTGTGGAAGAGGTGTTGGCTGAGTCTCAGCCTGGAAAGCAGTGTTGTAATTCAGATCGCGGAGCGTAAGATACCAGGTTGCTTTAAACGTGTTGCAACCCTGTGCTGTTAAGAGTTTGATGCATCCCCAGGGGCTTAGTGATGGAACAGCCCGATCTCCATGCTAGACTTTGGAAACACAAGGTATGCAGAAGCCTCTCCTCTGCAAATCCCCAGAGATGGGCTGGGTCCTTCAAGAAAATGGACTGCTCACAGCTTTCAGGGAAAGCCTTGTGCTGGTTTTGACGGCACTGCTGGATAGTAGTGGTCTCACTGCTTCTGGCACCACCTTGTTAATGTTGCATTGCAGGGATTGAGGATGATTTAAGTGTTGTTGTATTGCTTGTTGTTTGGAGGAGGTGTGAGAATTACAAGGGAAGCAGTGTCGGACATACGGGACCAGTGCAGGACAGGCTGGGCACGTGCTGCCCAGGGAAGGCAGGGTGGTATGGTAGGGGGCTGGCAGAGGCGGAGATGAGTGATGAGGGACAGGCAGCATGGCCAGGGACAATCAACTGAAAGGGCTGCAGGCAGGACAGGCAGCTTCCTTGCCTCTGAGGTGGGTTGCTGTGGGAGATGCTGCTGGACCATGGAAACACCCCAGCGCAAGACATCAGCTTTTGTTGACACTGAGTGGAATTTGGCTTGCCCAAATTCAGATGTCTGCACTGGGAGCAAAGAGGTGGGGTCCTTCCACAGTCCCTGGGGGGACAGCAGATGTAGAGCTCAGACTTTCTCGTTCCAAAGTAGGGATGAAAGACAAGGTAAAGATTCCTCCACAGGCTAGAGGGAGGCCAAGCCCATGGAAACACCCCACCTCCTGTCAGTGAGGACCACTGAGCCCTGTTGCTTTCTTAGTGGTGGAGCTGTACACTTGTGCTTTCCCAAGAGCTGCTGTTAGTCTGGGCCTCCAAAAAACACAGTGCAAAAATCCCTTGTGCCTCTTGTATCGCAGTGGCTGTGAGGAAATGGAAGTTTTGTTAAGGAGGTGTAGGACGAGTCAGAGGCGAGCTTGGTTCCTCATCCTGTTGCCAATCTACTGCGTTATGCCTGTGCCTCTGGCTTTCCTGTAAAATGGGGCTAATGCTGCTTGCTGCTGAAGCAGGAGAGGCAGTGAGATGCTGTCAAGGCTCATGTGCTACCAGAGCCTGTCCCTAAGTGAGGCAGGTCCTAAAGAAAACAAACCCTGCTCTTTGCAATCTCATGTGAGAGTCATTTTTTCTCTGGAAAAGCTGCTTCTGAAATGAGAACAGCCCTGTTGCTAATGAGTGCATCAAAGAACATCAGGGGGCACATGAAACAGCGCAGTGTTTCTTTTAATTCCCTGCAATGCTATGGTAGGGCAAGAGGTCTTTTTAATTTGATTTAAGGTCCTTTTGCTGATAAAGATACAGAATGTGGATGCAAACGCTCTTTCAGCTGATGACATTTGGAGATGAGTGTGTTTCTTGTAGATTTTACCTGGAGGGTATGTTGTTGTGTGTTTTGATTTGTTATGCTAAGTAATTGCAAAATATCTCTGTGCTGGGCAAAGGTTCGGTGCGGTGCCACCACATGCATGATTACACTTCTCTCTTCTTCCTTCCCTGCCATCCTACGTGTCCCTTTCTCTCTTCTCGGTATTGTCCACACAAAATAAATTTAAACAGGCAAGTGGGCAGCTGCTAAGCCCAGGAGGCTCTGAATGCTCTACTTCCTGGGAAGGACCTGAAAGCAACAGTTGGGGTTTTGTTTGTCCCAGAACTTTAGGTGGAAAAACAAGGTTGGAAGATATAACAAGCTTGTTATAGCTGTGGCATGAAATTATACATCCTTTGGATTAAGAATTTTCCTCTTTGTGATTTATATCGTTATCCTGATATTTTATATCAGGAATGCTGGAATTATTATTTTTTTTTTTTCTGTGGCTTGAAAACAGAATTTCCATGGGGGGGAGGAAGAGGTTTCGGACTGTTCATTCCAGTGCAAACTGAAATTGGGAGCCTTCACAGCATGTTAGGACTTGAAGCGCTAAGACAGGAGACACGCGGTCCCCTCTGGGAGGAGGGCATTCAGGGGGGCACAGGAGCTGGGTTGGAGTGTCCCTTCTGCTGGTTCCCTCCTGCCAGCTCTAGGCCAGGCACAGAGGGGACCTGACCCTGCTTATGCCCCATCTCCAGCAAACGTCCGACCCGTCGAGTCGTAGAGGCGCTCAATTATTTCGATGAGCGATTGCCTTTTGACCTGGGAAAATGTTCTGCAAGCGTATCAAACCCCATCAGCTTGATGTGAATCAGCAGCTCCACTGGAGTTTGCTGGGCGGTGTTTTGCAGCCGTGCTTTGCTTTGCGAGGACGTTGATGGCGATTTTAATGAGTCTAGCCCTGAATGAGAGGAGTGTTTCTTGCATTTGACAGGGGCCCCCGGGGCTGACCTCACTGGCCACCCTGCCCCAAACCCTGGCTCAGCCTGTCCCCCCACCAGCCTTGGAGTGGCCAGGTCCCCCTGAGGCTGCTCATGTCCTCTGGGAGCCACTCGCCCATCCTTCCCGCTCGCTTTCCTGCCGATCGTACCTGTTCCGAGTGGCTTGCAGGGGGGTGTCTGTGTCTGTCCCCCAACACTCTGCCTCAAGCAGGGTTGCTTTGGGTTTAGTTATTTAGCAGAGCTGGTCTTTCCTGAGAAGGGTTGTGGCCTGCTTCCAGCCTGGTATCTGTGCCCTTTTTATTATTCAGACTGAAATAAATACATGAAAAATGTGTTTCTTTAATTGCTATTAGAATACATTTGCTTTTGCCTTAGGAATGGAAGTAAGCAACAAAAATGTCATCTATATTTTTTTTTTCTTTCCCCTATGCCTTGCATTGAGACCTACAGTAGTGCTGCAGACTACACCCCCCTTCAAGCTCAGTCCAGCTTTTTCCAATTGCATCTAATGAGATTCCCCCCCCACTTTTTTTCCTCCCCTGAGGACAGTGGCTAGCCTTGTCTTTATATTCCAAACCAGCAGCTATGCTGGGGTAGATCACGTGGTAGATATTATAGACCAGCACTGTACGTGGACTATTGATAGATAGTTTCATAGATATGGTGGTGGGAAACCCACATTTCCTCTGTTTAGTCCTCTATCCCCTTCACTAATTATTTATCAGCCCTATCACAGCAGCATCCAGAGGCCTCTGATCACGTTTCCACTGTGCTGAGCGCAATTCAGAGAATCCCTTTGGGATGTTAAATCAGGAGTATGAGGAAGAACAGGGTGGCTGTGGCTCCAGATGAGGATGAAGGGTCAGGCAGATGAAGTGCATGGTACCAGAGCAAGGAGCTGCCAAACACAGCATGCTCCTGGTGGCATCAGCTTCTTTTTTGGCATGTTTATGATAGAGATTTCTTGCTTAAAGGACACTAAAGACAGAGTCTAATGTGATGCTGGCATCTGGATTACCTAGATTTGCACTTGCAGGGCTTTATTTGCAGACTAGCACGTTCGTGGCAGTGCGCACCACCTCCGTGGCTGTGTGGATACCTTATCTCTGCAAACCTGTACCACAGACTACAGGTGGTGGGTCAGGATGGCTGTCCTGCTGTTATCTAGAGGCTTGGAAGGATTGGTGCAGAGGAAAAGGGAAGATGCTTTGCTTGAATTCATATCTCAGTATCTATAGCGCTTAATTTTATTTTTGTGTCGTCAATTAAGTGTGTTTTTTGTTGTATTGCCATAACTCCCTCTGGTGGCTAATTTGACAGTTTAACCATCTGTTTTGATTGATTTTACATCTAGATGCAGTATAGTTATGTCTCGGAGACTGCCTTGGATGGAAAAGGTGAGGAGTGTGTGCCCTGTTGGGGCGATGTATTTGCTGACTGTTCTTGCTGGGCAGGTTTGCCTCTCTCTGTGGCTGAGTAAACCCGTTCCCCTGATTAATTGTCCTCTGCCTCACAGCTACTGAGTGCATCTGTAGCAACTGAAATCCCCATCAGAAGGGTTTGCTGAGTCTCCGCTGTGCTGCCAGGCTGCAGCCAGTAGAGCTGCGGCCAGAGATGCCAGCTGAGGCCGTGCCTGCGAGCGAGTTGTTCCCTCCTCTGCAAGCACCACTGCAGAAGGAAATCCCAGGTACGATAGGAGCACTGTGCCGCAGAGATTCCCAGGAGTTATCTGACATAGCTAGCAGTTATTAATGCCATGCTGAAGCTGAGACAGGCAGCTGTGCTGTGCACAAATCTCCCTCCCAGCTGGAAAACTTGGAGGTGGCTTGGAGTTTTGGTCTCTGCACTGCTGGGTCGCAGCTGTGCGTCCTGTGCCAGGAGCATCACCTGCCTTCGTGGGCATTGCTGCTCCCTGCTCAGATGGACACCTCTGCCTGCTGGCTCCCTGCCCCACTTCCCCATGGGGGAAACAGTTTGTCTTTTCCACAACTGCTTGTGTCCGCAGCCACAGGGCATTTAACACGCTGGTCCTTCCGTGCCTCTTTGACGTAAAAATACACGCAAGTTGCCTTTGCCTATGCCATACAGAAACCACAGAAGAATTGCTTAATGAATATGGGCTCAGCTACAGAATAAGTACTACATTCCTGCAAAGGCATCTGTTGTTTTTATCTTTTTATATGTATATGCATACCTTTACAGGAATTTTGGTGCAAAAATAATAAAGAACAGGCTCCCCTTTCCCCAGCATAACAGAAAGAAAAGACAGACAGATACTATCTCTTTGTTCTCTGGGTATTATTCCTTGCTGCTTGGTATTGAGTTTAATTAAATTCTGGACATTTAACCCTTAAACGAAGTTGATGGATTATGTTTAAAACTACATGCTAGCTAGAAGTATTGTGGGCATAGTACTGAAATGCTCAGAGCTGTCAGGGCAGAGCAGTCTTCTCCCTCTCTGGCTCCTAGGGGCTCACCTTGATTTAGTGCCAAAGTGCTGAAGTGCCAGGTCCCTAATCTATGTCTGGGAAGCTGAGACGTGGGTGGTTTGGATTAGATTTAAAGTCTGACCCATATCCTGATGTATTTTGCCTGTTTAAAAATAGAATTTGGGGTTTGCTCCTCTTTCCTTCTGCTTTTCTTTGTGCTGATGTAACCGCTGAACTTGGCGAACTTGTGTGTATGCCAAGCCAATCTAAGAAACTGGAAAAAAAATCGTCCTTTTTGACACTGGCTGAGTTACCCCAGGTTTGTTTTGGTGCAAGAAGAGGATGGAGTTGGCTGTTTTCTTGTGTAACCGGTAGGTGTACTGGCCTGAGCTCTGCGTTTCCTTACGTGCATTCAACACACCAGTGCAAGAAGTCTAACCCGGGATGTGTCTGTCCTCTGGGCTAGAGGGGGGTGTGGGGATCCCCTGCCACCCCCAGACTGGGAAGCAGTGTGGTCATGTCCAGGGATGCTGAGAGCATCGTCTCTGTGGACAGTTGGGACTTGTTACCTTTTTTCTATTGAACTTTGGGCTATTGAGGAGGCCTTTGTAAGGCAGCTTGGGGAGATGGAGATGGAGGCCACTGCGGGAACGAGAGGTAGCACGAGAAGGGGAGCCAAGGAGCAGAGATGAGGGGCAAAGTCTGAGCTGGGAAAAGGCAGGCACTAACTGTCTTGTCTGGTCAGGGCTGAGCTGAAATCCTCCTTGAAAGGTGGGTCACGTAAGGGGTAAGTTGCAGGCAAGAGGTTAGGCAATGCAATTCCCTTTTCAGATTTGTAAGAACATTAAATCTGCTGACCAAAGCTGGATCCGTAAAATTACAAGAAACACCTGAATGGATCAGCGTGATCCATTAGTTCTTGCAGGTCTGAGATAGCATAAGGGTACCGCAGGGGAGAGCAGTGGTGAATCCTGCTGGGAGGGTTAATCCTCCCTGCAGCTGCTGCAGGCAGACCCAAGTTGTCAGTTCTCAGAGACCTGGGAAACCAGCACTAAGCTGGGCTGGAGGAGATAAAATGCTGCAGTAGCAGCAAAGCTGTGCTGCCTGTCAGCACCCCTCCTTGGGGGGTTACAACTGCAGATGCACTGCGCTGAACTTGGGGGCTCAAGCAGCAGAGCCAAGTGCTGGAGATGCTGCAGACTCAGCTGGAGTGCTCGTGTCCCTTTGTGCTCAAGTGCTTGTCAATGTGGGTGCCAAAAGGAGGAAAATTCGTGACCTGAATGTCACCAGTGGTAGGAAATCAGTGGGCTCCTCACCTAGCCCTTGCCAGACATGCATCCCATGTTCCCAGCTGTGCCTCCCTGTGCTTTATCTGCCAGGGAATTTGTGACTCTGGGGAAACTGGCGATGGAGGAGCTGCAGCTTCTTTGGAGAGAGCAGGAAGTTTTTTGGGTAAATGCCCCAGCACAGTGCTTGGAGACTTTCCCAGAGGATTTTGACACATCTCAAAAGCTGGTGGTTGAGAACTGGACCTGGGGGAGCTGCCTGCATTGCACTTNATTTGGGGGGGGGGGGGGAATCAAGCCTGCAGAACCAGGGAATGTATTACAGTAATTAACTGTGGGGTGAAGAAAGTGAGGGACATCCTGGACACGGAGGAAATTAAATGTAAAGTGGTATTGAGCTTATGTGACATGGAATTGCAAAGAGCTTTGTTTGCAGGGTGGAAATGAACTATTGGATTTTGTCTAAAGCTGAGTTTATGTAAGAGGCATGTCTCAGTCTTCCAAACTTTGCCCCCTCAGCTCTTTGCTTCTCTGTTCATTAAAGAGGCACAGGTAATTATCTGCCTGGTGACAGCTCAAGCCAGCTCAGTGGGGCTGGCTTGCTAAGACTGCTGATGTTTTCATTCAGGGATGTTTAGTTTCAGATTAAAACTTTAGTTGACTGAGGGCAAATCAAATCTGTCTGCCTGTTGCCCAAAATGCAAACCCCTGCAAGCCCTCCACGTGCTGCTCGGTAGCATGTTGCCTTGAACAGGGACGCAGTGCATCCTGGCAGAAGCAGGGTGAGGAGGACATTGAGCTGACTCAGATCTCCCAGTTTCTCCAGGGATGTGGGATCACCTGCGCTCTTCTCTGGCAGCCAAGAAAAGTGCTTGCTTTGACCAATGCTGCCCATGCTTTGGCTTCTCTGACGCTGCTGGCCTGGGGCATGTTCAGGATAGGACATCCCGGTGGCAAGCACAGGGCGTTTGTTGGCAGCGGTTGACTCTTTGCACCGGTGACTATTCATCTGCAAGAGAGATTCAGAAGTAAAGGATCTGGACTGTTATGGTATGGATATTATTACTTGCTGTATATTTTTGTGGGTATCCCACAGGAGCCCAGATCGTAGACCAGGACTGGTAGGCACTTGTCAGACACAGAACAGTGTTTAATTCATTGATTCTTCTGCCAGAACCTTGACAGTTGTTGCGCTTTTTTCCTTTTTCATTTTCCCACATGCAGAGAGCAGCTCCAATATTTTTCTCTATATGTTGACCTTTGTTTGAAATGAAAGCAACAGAAAATTGTAGAAAGCCCCAGTGAGAAAGCCAGGAGTTGGTCTCCTTTTAATGTACCGCATGGCTTGTATCTCACGGAAAGGCCATTTGTCTGGTTAAAATGTTTTAATCAAAATTCTTTTTCTAGGAGAAAAGGTTTTTCAAAGGAAGCAAAACATTACTGAGAATTCTTCCTATTTCAGTTTTTCATATCTTTACCAAAAGATGTATTTGTTACTCATTCCCTTTTTCACCAAATCTGTGGAAAATGTCAAACATTCAAGACTTTAATTTTGTCGTAGAATATGTCCTTCCTAGTTTTCTAATTGTTCCTTGTCAGTGCACAGAGAAGCTCTCTCTGTATATGACCTAGCAGAAATAATAAAGATTTTTTTTTTTTAAAAGGCAATTCTGATGAAAAGCAAAACAAAACAAGAGGAAGGCAGTGATGCTCTGCCTCAGTGCAGTATACAATAGCGCAGGTCCTACCTGTGAGGTTGGTCTATCTTCAGAAGATGATGATAGGGGAGAAGAAAACTAGAGCTGCCCTGAAGCTCTGCAAGAACGTATTTAAGTGGAAATAATAATGATGCAATTATTTTTTTCCATAAAAACAGCATTTATTTGAAAATTTAATCCTTCCAAAAAGAAAACAATAATGACTAAAAAAAAAACATTAAAAAAATCTTTATTACAAAATTACCTTGGGGATAATGCAGTAGTGGTGGGAGATTCCTTTACTGCTGCTGTTCTTATGGAAGCTTATTGTGTTTTATTTTTAATGATGAGAATATTCAAAATATATCAGCAACAAAGACCATATTCTCCTAAAATTGTCTTCCACTGGATGTGCGCAGGCTTGCTGCTGGGGTGGAGGATGGCTGGGGTAGCTGTACAGTGCTGTGTGCTGCTCAGTCGGCGATCTCCTTTTAGCAGTGTTTTGATTTTTGGTTTTGTGTCTCTAATATTTATGGAAATATATTTTTCTATCTATCTATAGTTGAAGAGAGCACTGGGATGTCCTGCCAGTGTGTTTCAATGTGGGGTTTTGCTGATTTCCCCCCCCACACACACCCCTTTTTCCCCTTTACTGGAGCAACACTGCTGCAGTCTTCCTTCTCTGTGGCTGGAGGAGTGGAGCAGGGCTATGTTACACCTCTTTGGGGGATGTTATGTTCCAAGTCCCTCAGATTTATTTCCACACATAATTCAATGGGGAGCTGAAACGTGACCTGCCGTAACGCTTGCTCGGTGTCTCTGTCTCTGGCCCTTTGTGTTGGTTGTCCCTGTACAACCTGTTGCGGCCTTTTCATGGGGAGAAGTTAAGCAACTGGAATAGGATGTCGGTACCTAGAAAAAGGGTTGTCTTTCTGTAAGATTCCCAAGTGGTCAGATGATAAAGGCAGGTCACTTATTTAACCTTGCACTGGGTACAGCAAAGATTCAGCAGACCTCAGGTAAACCTTTGGAACCAGTGGCCAGATCATGAACTAAAGTCCAACTCTGTCATTTATGTATAAATGTGCTCTGAATACAGCCTGCTTTTAAGATGAAGGTGACGGGCATTAAGACGAGCTCCTGTGGAAGTGCAGTCGCAGTTTCCAGCTCAGCTTACTGCTTTTTGATCAAAGGGCTCCGTGCTCAGACCGCTCGAGTGTAGTGTGCGAGGGAGGCAAAGCCTCGCAAGCATCGCTTCAGGCTCAGCATAATTAATGGTAAAGTATGACCCTCTTTAACGTATTTGGAGGGAGCGGAGGAGAGGCTTGTGACAGAATTTGACAATACCTTAATGAAACGTGTAACCTTTCTTAATGCGCAGCAAATGCTTGCTGAGCCAGCGAGCCCTGACCCGATCTGCACTGGACCGTTGCTGCCCCACCGTACAGCAGGGTGAGACCTGCAGAGCTGAGAGAGACCCCAGACAGGCAGCCGGTGTCTGGCATCACCTACAGTGCCATCCCCAAACTGCCAGGCTCTGGCGTTTGGGGGAGAGCTGACAGGACTCCCCTGCACTGCTTCGTTTCAGACGTTTTGGTTGTTTAAAGTGAATGATGGATGAGCTTCCCGTGTGGATTTTGAAGGGTCTGAAAAATGTGACAGGATTGCTTTCATTTCTCACTTTATATCTCTGACATAGGAAGGGAAGATGAAGAACGTGAGGCGCCATCCTTTAAATTTGCAAGACTTCTGTCTGATGTGGTTAATAATTACTGTTTCTGATAGAAATCGAATAAAGACTTGGAAGCATGGACCCAGGGGAGGTGTGCTGGGTAGAGCACGTGTGGGAGGGGCATGTGCAGCTGGTACAGCTGTTATCCCATGATGGGAAGGTAGGAAGACTCACATGGAATGGCAGGGTGGGGAGACCCCTCGGAGCAGAGACCCTGCTGCAGCTGAGACAAGTTATGAGCTTCCCCAAAGGCAGAACATGTGTGCAGATGCTCTTTTTTTTCCCCTTTGTTAAATCAAGAGAGACCTGCTAATTATTTTAAACCTTTCCTTTCACTTTACCGTGTGTCTTGGTTGACCTGAGAAGTATCAAGTGGCACATCTGACTGACTTTGACTTTACCTGAGCACTTATTAGCTATTTCAGTCCAATCTGATGTCACCCCTTGTAACACTTGATTGAAGGTCTGGGGAGGTACAGAGTCTTTAAGCAAAATGATTTCTTCCATCTGACTGCGCGTACTGCCACTGAGATAGAGGCTAACGAAGTAAAGTAAGAACAGAGGAGAGCAGAAACTCGGTTCTGCTCTCTGCTGTGTAGAAATCCTTTCGTTTTCTCAGAAACTTCTTTCCACCAGCATAGCAGAGACTGCAGTCAGAACGTGTGTGTTTTCTGCTTCTCTCCTATTAACAAGGATGTATTTCCTTACAGTACGATACCATGAGGCTGGCAAGTCCTAACAATTCCCAGTAAGTCTGTAGATTTTGAAATGGTGAGGCTTTATATGAGCTGTGATACAGAAACGTGGCACATGGCCACACTTTTTAGTTTGCCTGTTGATTATTTGCACTGAATACTGAAGTCAGTGTCTTTTGTGTGTGTAGTTGAATATTTGATTGAAATTTGGAGGGGGGAAAGAGCAGCAGCAGCTCAAAAAGAGAAAATAAGGTTCAAAGCCAGCCGGAGTCTCCTTTTTATTTCTTTCATTGCATTCTGCAGTCCATGGGGACTCTTTACTTCAGTTTGCATGAGGTTGCCTTTTCTGTTTGCTGTTTGCATCTCTCAGTTTCTGGGTGTTTTACGTTGGTTATTTTCTGACTACTGGATTTTTTTTTTCTGATGTAATGTGTGCTCACAGTTGGTATCTTTTATGGCTGCTTTTGTCTGTTAGTGTGGCTGCTGAAATCAAGACACCAAGACTCAATAATGAACTTCATTAATCACCTTAGCACCATGTAGGTACTGTACTGTGTGCAGCAGAGGTGTGTGTGCCTCTAGCGAAGGAGGGTACTGTGTGTTGGAGAGGGAGGAGTGGGCACCGGCAAACGCTGCCAGAAGCACAGGACATCGAGGCTGGAGGAGATGGCCAGGCACTGCATGGCCATTGATGCAGCAACAGGAGAGCAAATGTGCCTGCCTCTTCTGCGCTCTGTGGTAGACATGGAGATAAGCTTTACCTGGGCCAAAATGGAAGAGGGTTGAATTTTATCTGCTTGCATTTGCCCTTGGTTACATCCCTGTGGCTGGTCCAGCTCCTGGCAGTCCCATGTGAGCAACTGCTTCTGCACCCAGGGTGTTCCAAAGCCCAAGATCTTGATTTGCAGTCTAATCACGTCAAAAGCTATCGCCTGCTTTTTCTAATTCTTTATGGAATTTATCTTATCTCTTTTCAATATCTGTGTCTGAAGTCTGCTTCATTCCATGTGCATTTTGTGCATGGGGACAGGGTGGGTCCTGATGGCAGCAGAGAGAAGTGAGGTGGGAGCAAATGCTTTTTTTTTTATTAGGGCTGCAGTTTAATGTAATGAAAGTAACAGACAGAGTTGGAGGTGCTGCCACACATCCCAGAGACTGCATGAAAGGAAAATGAGAAGGGGAGTGGTGAGGCCCTGGAAAAGACTTTTAAATCCTTGTTTAAACTTTACAAAATCGATTGAACTAACATCAGCAGCACTTGGATTCTCATCATCTTGGTGTGTGTCCCTCAGTGAAAGATGCAAAGTTTCTGGCATGAGAACATCATTAGCAGAACACCTCCACCCTTTCAGGCATAATTGCATGTCAAATTGGACCCTTTCCCGAAGAATTGCGAACATGATCAGACTCCCGGTGGGGATCCTCCCGTGACGTGTGTGAGATGGCTATGGAAGTAATTGCTTTCCTCTTCCCAGCCTGCAAAAAGACCAGATAGTTAGATGAATGTGCACCTTGGGTCAATGATTGATACTGGGGAAGAGAGAGTTGCTTTGATTCCATCAGTTATAATAATGATTTTTTTTTTTTGGAAGCAATTATATGTAATGTTTTTTAAGATTCCTCACTATTGAGAAGTTTTCGCATTTTTTCATTATATCTGCCTCTCCACACACCCCCTTCTCACCCCCACCAGCCATTTCTTTTAAAATGACAGTAATTTCCTGTTATTGAGCAGCAATTTACAGTGTTCTTGTAGTGGTGGAGAGGTGCTGATGGTGCTGTCGATGGAGGCATGTGGCCGGTCGTGCTGTAAGGAAGCAGAATTTGGCTCCATTATTAGCTCCTTTATAGGAGAGGGTGAGACTATGGGTTATTTCATGGCCTTTGAGATCTCCTTGCGTGTCCCAGACTACCCTAACCCATGGAAGCCCAAATCATGTTTTAGCAAAGGATTTTACACCTCTGTGCTGTCCCTCCTTCCCATCCTTTACAAGGGTCTGTGGTCTGTCACCATTATCATGCCCCAGCTGTAACACTTTCACGTTTCAGCTGGGTCATGGGGAATGATATGCAGATCCAGAGATTTGTCTCTGCTTTCAGATGGTGATAGAAATTAAGATCTCAATTGCACCCAAAATTATGGCTAGCCAACTAGTTCTTGGGATAGGGAGAACGCTCTGCATGGATGGTGTCCAAAATGCTGCGCTGCAGTATGTGACGGTTGGAGAGCAAAGTGACCCGAAGTAAGTTGGTGCAAAATTGAAGTTGGGGATGTGTCAAGAGAACAGGAGACTGGAGCTGTTTGGGGCGGGAAGGACATGTGTAGGACATGGTTGGACTCAGCCCTCCCATCGCTAGCCTCAGAAACAGCTGAACTGCTTCGTATGAAATCTCACCCTTCCTCCCCAATTATATCTTTACACAGATATATACGTGCGAGTGTATGTATAGCCTGAGGCAAACACCTGACATGAAAAATGTCATCCCAATCCATTCAAATCTGGTGGAGATTTAAGCAACAAAAGACAGACTCTTATAATGGAATACAGAGTGCTCCCAGCAGAGCTTACAGAGTTCAGAGAATTGAGAAAAATGCGTCTTGAGCTGTATTGAATGGATCGTGTATTGAACAGATCACATATTGAGCTGTGCCAAACAGATCACCGAGGGCATCGTTTCCAGGTGATGAGCATTACCAGTTGGTCCTTTCAGAGGGGCTGAGCAGAGGGATGTGTAATTGTGTGGACAGGTATGTAAGCACCCGTGGCTGGATTTTACCTGGTGTAAATCAGCTTAGTTCTGGAGGCTTCAGAGTGGTGTTTGCGATTATGTTGGTTTAGGCTGAAGCCTGTGCTAATGGAGTTAACGGGGAGTGCCAGACTCCCGCCCTTCTCAGTCTCTCTCTGTCTATCATCATCCCCTGGGCTGCCAGCTCAAAACTCACGGCTGGAGCATTAAAAACTCAAGAGACAGGATTAAAAATGAAAGGATTTAAAGGGAGGGAAAAAAAGTTTCTCTTTTTTTATTTTAAAAGTAGTTTTGGAACTTTTCTATGTGCTTGGGTCACATTTTCAAGGTTTTCTGTCATTTATTTTGCAAAACTAGAGGCTGTCTTGTATTCGCACAAATTTAGGACCACAGAGAAAATAGAAATATGGTGAGACTTAGGATAAAATTAGACTGACGATGCTGAGCTGCTAACTGCATACTGGGCTAAGTCGTCATTATTTGGATTTGCTGGAGTCCAGAAAAGGCTTAGCTCATGTTTTGAGTAAAGCCAGCAGTCACATCCTGCTTTCTTAATTGCTGTTTGATGTGAACCATGATAATTTCCATTATGAAGCCAGTTTTAATTAAGCAAACAAAATCTCTGCTCTTCTTTCTGGCCAGCTTTTGATGGGTCCTTCTGAGTTGTAACAGTCAGGTTTCGATGTGCTCTTCAAATGCAGCAAGATTTAGAAGCTGTAATAAAGCAAAGAACCACGTGCATGGCCTTAAGCAGTAGCTTTGCATGGCACAGAGGCCATCAGTGCTTGCCAGTGGCTACTGAGTAGGATTTTAGCCATCAGTAGGAAGTAAGTGCCGCATTGCTTGGGCGTCTGTAAGGTGGTATGTAGCTGAGAGCAATAATTTAGGTGATCGAGGGGGCTTAAACTAGCAGGGAGATGCTTTGTCCTGGGTGCTGCAGCTTCTGCCCAAGACTGCAGCTCCAGTTGCATTGGGGGGGAGAGCCATAAGTCCCTAATTATTGTTATATTCTCTCTGATGGAGGGAGAGTCAGTCCTGGCCCTTGTTGTAGACAAACAGTTATAAAACACCAGGCTGTGGCCAGAGTCAAGGTCAAGATTGGCAGATGTTTGAGCCGTTTTCTGCAGGGCGTGTACATGGGTTTCTATGCTTGGATTAGGACTCCTTGGCATCTTCCATAGGCTTTGAACAAAAGATGTGGGAAACGAAGGACAGGGAGCCTCGAGGTATCTGAGTGGGCTTATGCTGCTGCTCACACCATGTATGACCTGCACCCTCCTGAGAGAGTCCCAAAAGATGACTTCAGGAAAAGCAGGAGCCCTGTCCAGGAATCGCTCATCAGTTCATGTAGGGAACATGGGCTGAGAAAGTTGCTGGAGAGCTGATGAATCGCAGTAGCAGCATGGGAAAATCACTCGCTGCCAAAAGTCAAGGGGATGGTTTAACGTAGGCAGATAGATGTAGACAGCAGTTAATTTATTTCTCCCTATCACTAGTAAATATTAATGGTACATAAATAATATATAACAGATAACCTGATACCTGAATAAATAATGGCCAAGATAGAGTTCGAGCAGGCATGTGACTTGTTTCGCTTTTTGGTTCCCTTTGGACTAGCAAGAGAGTTAATGAGACACTTACTCGGGACTTACTTATGCAGGTCCCTGAGCATGGCCACAGGAATCTTAAGATTTTTAAATCTTGTAGGCCTTCAGGTTGTGCCAGTGTTTTGCAGGAGAGTGGAGAGGATGGTGGTTTCATGAGTAGCACCTGGGGGACAAGGCTGGATGGGTACAGGTGGGGGAAAATCGGATCCACTTATATTCCCTCGTATGGTTTCACTGCATCTGTGTGCGAAGGAGGAAGATAAATGAGTGCTTGCCAAATGCTAGTTCTCCTTGCATTGGCAATGAAAGCAGTACTTTATTGTTTGTTCAATTTAAGATCGTGGGACTTCTTTTCCCTCACAGTCCCCTGTGAAGAACTTGAGCTAAAGACAAACTTTTAGAGATAATCCCAATTTAACCAGTTAGGATAATTTACAACTAACTATAATACTCCGCTGCTTGAGTCCTCCTTCATTCTTTGTCTGATGATATTTAGCCACCAGTAGTCTCTTCCCGAACCACTTTTTGTAATCCTTATAATATTAACTGGGTTCCTTCCCACGCTGGTGGTGCTAACGGCCACTTTAAATATTAATACCCTTTTACTAATCACATTGGTAATATAGCTGGGGCTGCGTAGTCGTGATCCAACTGTCCTAGTGGGATGAAATACATTAAGTACCATTCCCCAGTGAGGCTGTAATTCATAAAAACACGGTGGCCAGTATGTTGTGCTTGTCTGATGTGTTTTAGAGAACATCTCTGCTGATGACTATACTTCGGAAAATTGGAAGAACGTTTCCCCGGGACATATAAAGTGGCTGTCTATTAGGGACATGTAGAGTGTAGATGTGTCAGGCTTTTGAGAAATGTACTAGAAAGAGAAATTAGGTTTGAAAAAGATGATGCACTGAGGAAGGCAGGCAACCCCTTTTTTCCGAGGTGGACAAATCTGAGTTCTGTTTAGGCATGCATGCAATTTTAGAGCTGCATGTACAGGCTCAGGAGGGATCAAAATAACATTTTCAAGAGGCTGGCAGAACTTGTCTGAAACAACGGTACCTCATTAGCAGAAACTGATCCTATCGGGGGGAAAAAAGTGAATGGTGTCTTTTGCTTCACTGAAGAAAATGCCACTTTAAACCCTCTCTCCCCCAGCAGGAACAGAGAGGGAGTCTCTAGGCAGCAGTGACTGAGGGTTGGAGCAGAGCGATCCCGAGGGGAGACCAAGGGTTCAGACAAGCCTGGGAGACACTGCAGAACTGTTAATCCTATTTGATTTATTAATGGGCCACATTGCAGGAAGGGGGTGTGTTTGGAGTCTATGTACCCTCAGCGCTCTGCTTGGGGAGCGAGCTGGAAGATGTGTCTGGTACCACATGTGAAGTCTTGCTTTTAAATAGTAGTTGGGTGGCTGTGAGGGGGTTCCCATGGAAGAGGGGTGATGGAGTCACTGATGCAGGTGGGGGGTACGAAGTGTGTTGGACACAGTATGTAAAATCAAGGAGAGAAGCAGGAGGCTGCAGTTTTACACCCTAAACCTTGCAGAGAAGAAACTAATGCTGTGACTGCAAAGTTACTTTAAATTTTAATTTTCCTTTTTGCTATACATTTAGTGCAGCGATCAGCATGGTGAGGAGGGACAGGCAGATGGAGGAGAAAAAGGAGGACAAGTAAGGTGGAAGTCAGGGTCCCAGAGCTGATCTTTCATTCCTCAGGTGTATGGATGAATTCAGGCCTAGGTAGTTCAAGTTGGCTTTACTAATAATTCTTCTAG
>VYZW01006384.1:346715-360637 GCA_013401315.1 Balaeniceps rex | reverse complement strand
GGATTTTTCCATTGATGTCTGGCCTGATTTATCTGTTTCGAACATGACCACAAATAAAAGCAGTGCTCATTGAGCTGATCCAATTTGACCTGACAGGGACAAAATGATCTGAGTTGGATGGAAATTCTCTTCCAACAGAAAATGGCAGTGGAAGATGGGGGGAGATATGGCTTGGTTGGTATTTTCCACAGAAGTGGTCCACTTATTTTTTTTTTAATTCACTTTTTTTTCATTTCTTTCATGAGCCTGAACACAAATTTGATATTTTTTTTTCTTTCCAATGAAAACAAGTTTTTGCTCANGGGGGAATTGATTTATTTGGGGTGGTGGTGGGGGAAATTGATGCTACTGGAAAATTTTTGACCAGCCTTAAAAAGGCTGAACTTTGTGATATGTGTCTGTGCTAAGTCCATTGGCTCTTGGTCGTGTATGCCTCAGAGCAGCAGGCTTCATTCATCCAATGTGGAGATTTGAAAATACCAGCTGACTCTGCTGCCATAAACCACTGGACCCAAATGCAAGTGGATCTGCATGGGGGGGGCAGTGGAGCTCATGCATGTTGCATTATTGTTTTGGTAAAGCAAAGTGAAGGTGGCACTTGATCCCAGAGCTGTTGAGTTGCCTCCAGATGGGATGATGTGAGAAAACCCTTGGTGATGGAGAAAAGAGGTGGTGGGGTCAGAGAAGCAAAATGCATTCGGATTGCAGGGAGGAATTGGCTCCTGAGAAGTGGGAAGATTGTTTCATTTCTCTGCCTGCCCCTCCATTTCACTGGGATTTATTGCTATGAAGATTGCAACCGTTCTCATTAATAACCCTCTCTTCTGCGCTGCCATGGGTCACTATTAACCCCTTTGCTGGCTTGTGCACGGGGAGATGTGGCAGCTGTTCACATAGTCTCAGCTATATTCAGTCTTCAGAAACGCCAAAAGGAAAATCTCCCAAACTGCACTGAATCCATCACATTTCTTAGAAAATTCCCTCTTTTGCCAAGGACACTGAAGATTGTGGTGTGGGGCTACTGGTGCCGGAGGGAATGTGTCTGGGCGGCGTGTGGCTGAGCAATGGGAACACAAAAGGCTGATGGCTTTGGGTCTGATCGAAATTGCTGTCCTGTACTCTGTGTTGGACTAATAAAGTGATGAGACTTTTATGGGGCTGACCATTGTTTGGGGGCAGGGGAGAACCAATGGACTTAATGATGTTTTTTTTTCTTTTTAAAAAATATTTGAAAAAAACCCCAATGGAATGCTAGCTTCAGTCTTTCTTTGTGAAGTTGTCAACAAAATGAATTCTGGAACTCTTTCAAGAAAAGAGGGTGTTTTCCCTAAAACAAGTAGTGTTTCTGTGCTGCTTTCTGAAAGAAGACTCATCTCCTGGGGAAGTGGAGAGGCTTTTGCTACCCGCAGTCACGGCTGCCTTTGGGGACATCACCTTTTGTGGCAGTTATGTTCTGGTGCCAATGCTCATCTTGCAGGCTTCAGGGTCACCCTTTGCAGAAGTTGTGGTCTGTGTGTGTGTGTCTATCTCAAAAAAGGTTTTGTAGTTAAGGCATGTTGAGAAGTGAAGTTGTTCCTTTTGGCTGAAGTCCCCTGTGCTCAGTTTCTCAGTCTAAAATAAAGCTGATGGAAATCTCCTGCGTCCCAGCAGGCTCGGTGCAGTTGGCAAGAGCCAACATTGTAAATCAGCAAGTCTTTGGGATTGCATTCATTGCATGGCAGGATCACACCTCGTATGCTAATGTAGCTTAGGGCCTGATTCTTGGAGGTGCTGAGCTACCTCATGTCCTGTGGATGTTCAGGTGCTTGGAGTCTTCTCCAGCAACTTTGTGTCAGTGTCGCTGTACTCCAGGCAGTCCTGCTGTAACCATGGCTCTGAATGACGCTGGAAAAGCAGGGAGAGGTTCTTAATAACCATTCACAAATCAGATAGCCTCTTCCTTTCAGGCAGGTTCATAATTTCTTGCTTGCGTCTGCATAGAGCTCATAAGCTCTAAGGTAGCTTGGCTGGGTTGTGCAGCCATTGGGTGCCCTTGTTCCCAAATCTGTCGCCATCCCATGCAGGAGGTCTCTGAGCACCCAGTGTTTCTTCGGTGATGACCAATCATAGAAACTAACACTTCTCTTGAAGGCGCTCCCATCCCCTCCTTCCCCTGTCCTGGCAGCACATTTTGCAAGCCCTGTCCGGTGTGTCTGGCAAGGTGGATGGAGTCACTTCTGTGACCTCTGAGATGAAACCTCTCTACTAGGAAGGCATTGAAAGGAGCCTTTGGCAGTGTAGGGCCTTCACACTTCTCTTTGTGGGGTCAGCTGGCATCATGCTTCAGTGGAGCTGCCTGCTCTGGCACTTCTGCTGACTTTGACCCTGGGGGGTCCGATGGCATCATTTGTCTTTGGAGTTTTTCCTGCTGTATTCTCAGGCCAGGTATCCCACTTCTTGTCAAGGGCCAGAGCTAGGAGATCTCTGGGCTATTGGACCTGTTCCTGAGTCTCACAGATGCTCTCTGGAGCTTGTAATTTTTTTTTTTTTTTAAATCAGCTGTGTGATATCCTGAAATGTGCTTCCCTCCATTCCTAGCACCTGCTGACTCCTGATGTTATAATATAATCACGATATGTCCTGGAAGGGTGGGGGATGATTTTGGGAGTGCTTCTAGGCATATCTGACTATATAAAATAGGAGAGGACGTTGAACTGTACCTTCTTGCACTTGAGGCAGAGGTAATTTGCCTGTGCCAGGGACTGGAAATAGTGACACAGAGTTACTGCTAATAGAACATCCTCTCAAAGAAGTCTTGTGGAGCAACAAAGCTGGCAGCCACTAAAGCAGTTGGTGTGAATTTGGGAGCACTGGGGCTTGCTAAGCGAGCACTGGCTGTCACACCACCAGCGAAGGCAAGCGAGGAGTTGTTACTGCACTAGGGTGCAGCACCAGACGCTGATTTAATGACTTGAGTAATGCCTGTAGGGTGAGCAGGAGTTGGAATGAGGAAAAATTTCCTATTCCCTCTCTTTATTTAGGCTGTTTTGCAAATAATTGAGCTAGGATGCTCATGGCTGGATGTGGCAGTTTGCCCCTCCACAGAGGGACCATTCAGAACAACTTAAAGCTGTGTGTGGCAACTGGCCTTTTCCAAGGGGAGACCTGGAGGATAGCATTCCTGTTTGTTCTCAGCCTAAGGAGAAATACCTCTTGGTTTCAAGGGCATTGACAACCTTGGAGATAAGTCTACATTTTCAATACCAGACAGTACTAAAAGATTAATTTTCTTTGCAGAAGTAATGCCAAAAGGACTTGCCACCTTTCCCATGCAGAGGCCACCAGGGAGAGGAGAGGGGTGGGGATGGCAAAGAGCTTGCAGGGTTTCACAGTATTGCATGTGTTTGGTTTTGCTTAATGAGAGATTTAATTGCAGGCTTCCTGCTTGCCACTAGATGACAGCCTTACTCCGTGCACCAGAGACTTGGTTATCATTATTAGGCAGCAGGGAAATGACACCCTTAAAGGACATGTCCTACCTGTCTTGCTTCCAAATGCCTTCTTGCAAGGCAGGGAGCTGGGCACAGAGGAGCTGATGGTGCAGGTACACCCACTGAATGAAGAACATGGCACTTGAATTTTGGCCACACTTCAAATGTGGGCAAATCAAAAGGTAAAAGCAAGAAACTGTATTTCTTGAAAGAAAGGATGGATTTGTTTTTAGGAGCAGGGCCATGCTCTTTGGATTGCTTCTACTAGCCTTGACCCAGTGTGGTCTTCAGGCTGGCAAGCTCTGAGCTCCACATCTGGGTTCTAGGCTGGCTCCTATTGATGTTTCATGGTGAGCTTCCCTGAGCAGGGACCTGGCAGAGCCCCCTCCTTCTACTGAGCAGAGGGAATGAGACACGAGCACTCTGAGCGTGTCACTAAGGAAAAGTCACATAATCTCCTGTTGCACTCCTTGATTGTTTCTCCTCTGTGTTTTCCCTGTCTCTGGTTTAAGCCGTAAAGCTTGCCGACCCCTTTGCTCTTCTCTGTCTTGTATTGCATGCAGATGCAGGAATCCAGTTGCATGGTGTTATTTTTTGGGCAAAGCGTCCCCTCCCTTCTGCAGGGTCTTAGGATCTGGATGCTGCACAAGTGCTGGGGAGGGGAAAAGCGAATTACCCAGATAACATGACTTTGCCATCCTTTCGTTAGTGTGGCTGTAGTATATAAAGTGATAAAGAGATCAGGAGGGTGGGTTTAGTGGCATGAAAGCTTTCACACTGCCACTGTAATAGTATCAAACCTGAACATATGTGTTTTATGTCTGGGCTGGCTTTGGGACTCTGGAGCTGTGTCTGAAAGGAATGCAAAGTGGAGGAGGAGGTAAATGTGAGAATAATCAGGGAGATTTTAACGTTGGCGATATGTTACCCATCTCAGCCCTTCTCAAGGGGGACATTTGGAGAGAGACCCTTGCAGAGGTTTTGAGTCTTTGGTCAACCATTAAATCATATTTGTACCATGCTGTGCCCTGCCTCAATGCACTTGTTTTCATTGTAGTCCTGAGAGCCTTGAGCCCACCTTGCTTGGTGGCAGGTGGCACTCGCACCTCAACATGGCTTTCCACCTTTGCAGGACCGAAGACGTCCCGTTGGCCTGCTCCTTCTGGCCCTGCTCAAGTAGAGCAGGATTGTGCTTTGGCCTGTATTTTGTCTAATGCATTTTCTGCCCCAGGGGCCTTGTCTTCAGCCAGGGAAGCTAAAGGGAATGTAAGTACCAGCTGGGAGGGGTGTCTCAGTGACCAGAAGCGTGTTGCTGTCAGGCTGATGTTAAAGAAGCTGAGGTGTGAGATCATTATTGATGAAGACCTTCTGAAAACTTGAACCACTGAACTTATCTTGTACTGAATTCTCTTTCTCTCCCTCTCCTTTAATTTAATCTTTCTCCATTATGCAATTTGAATATGAATTTTATTGCTTGTGAAAGGTGCCAGATTATGGTTATCATAATAGTAGCTGTGGTTAGAAATTTCCTTCAGGAGTGCACAGTATGCTTTGATCTCTGGACAGGTCACAGTGTATGTCTTTACCTGCTGTGCATATGTGGAAGAGAATTAAATGTGTCCAAATTTGAATCCATTCCTTAATAGCTGGAACTTTGCTGTTAATTTTTCATTAGCAGGGTGTGAATAGTCATATATCTCCGTTCTTGTTAAACTACCTTGCAAACATGTCAGATATCTTTTCTAATTTCTGTGCCTTATACCAGAGTTTGTGTATCTGCATTTTGCAAATATTCAGCACAACTTTTTGACCTGAGTAGTATGAGATTGGTGGCACCAAAGCCAGGGGATGACCTCCTCCCCTAATGGAAATGTTTCCACATAAGTTTCATGGTTTGTGCCATTGGGAAACTGAGGCAGCAAGCATGCAAGCAGTGTGTTTGCAGAGCCAAGAATAGATCCCAGGCTTCTTGCCTTCCCATGCTGGTGACCATTTCTTGCATGGATGTGGGATGGTTTTGTGGCTAAGGCACTGAGCTGGACTTCAGGAAGCATGGGACGGTGCTGTGCAGAGGTTGGGTTTGCTGCTTGCTTTTGGGTAACATCCTTCCCGATCTCTGGGAACGCCTGCCTGTGAGTTGGAGCCAGTGCAGACTGCAGGATTGAATTCCTATCTGCCTCTTAGGCACCGTCTCTTTATCCAACACTCTGCTGGTTGGAAAGTATCTGTTTCTGCCAGGCGGTCCTGGATGGCTTGTGCCTGCCAGCATCGCTGGTGTTACTGAATTAATGCCTCTAGGCTGATCCTGAGCACTGGGACGTGAGCAAGTGCTGATAAGGAGCAGATTTATGGGTGCTCGGTTTTGCTCTTGAAAACCTGGTAACAGCTCGGTGCTGTTTCGGTGCATGTTGGCTCAGCCTGGAAGGAGGGCAGGGGTGGATGCACCAGAGCGCAGGGAGGGAGGGCAGGCAGCCACTGAGCCAGCTCGTCAGGGCAGGAGCCGGAGGTAATGCCGACAAGCACCAACTCCCTGCTCTGCATCACTGCAGACTCGGATGCAGCCTCTTGCCTGCAGCACTGAGCCTGCCCCAGGCAAGATGTGCAAGGAAAAGACGCAGAATAATGTATAGTTCCTTTGTACGGTATGTTACACATGCATACAACAGCAGCGATCTTGTGGTTTGTATGGCTGCTGGATAAACGCCTCTGAAACAGCTTTTTTCTGGATGTGAGCATCGCTATCGTCTCTGTTTTGATTAGACTGCTAATACATATTTATATTTTATTGCTTTCCACCTATCAGCTGAAGAAGGGATGTGCTTTATAAGTGCTTAGTTAGCTGGTTTTAATGGGCATAACATATAAATAATAATAATGAGAGGGGAAGGAGGTAGTACATGGAGTGGAACTCCTTAATTACTATTTATTAGTCATTAAGGAGTGAAAAAAGTGCTAATTGAAGTGTATGAGCTTGACTAGCCATGAGTGTTTTCATATGGCTGTAAGAAAGTCACTGCTTTTCAAAACACCGTTAGAGCATTTTGAATTCTATTAAATATTTTTTCCATCCTTGATCTTTGAAGGTTTTCAAGCTATGATGTTGCATGAAGATATCCGCTAGTATTTTTCAGCAGAACTTCTAACCTCTAGAAATATGTTGGAGACTCATCCTTATGTTTGAAGTACTATTTTGTTTTGTATTTTTTTCACTAGCTAGAACACGCCTGTCTCCCCAAAAACACCCCTTTTTGTGTTCAGCTGAGTGTCATGTCCTTTCTGGGCCAGATTCGGTTTTATTCCCACCTTTCTATGTTTGCAAACATACTTTTATATTTACTGACAGAGCTGAGGTTGTGTTCTGTCCCCAGGTGTTCGTGTGTGCTGCCGCCTTCACGTGTGTGCACACGCTGTGTGCAAACGTCTGTCTCCTCATTATGAACCGTCGTCGTAGATGGCATGTTTTGCTCGTTTTTTTATGGTTTGTTACCCGTCCTCATTCTGTTTGAGGGAATTGCACAGTAACGCTGATCACTGCTCTGCTTTGTTCTTTGCAGCCGCTTTTTCCTCTCCTGTGTCTTTTTTTTTTTTTCTTTTTCCTCCTTTCCACTATTTGGATGCTGAATTGGGATTTCTTCTTGCTTGTGAGAGTGACTTTTCAGGCAGTACATCTCGGAGCGTAGCGGACCCGCAGGCTCCCCTACCAGGGCTGCGCTCCCTGCACGTTGTGAGATGCCCCCGGCCTCAACGCCCTCCTGCTCTGATGCTTCTTGACAGCTGCGACCGTGTCCAGGAGGAGCTCTGAGCAAGAGCGCGTCTCAGCCCCTTGCTCTCATTTCTGGCTCTGCTGTGAAGAATGGAGCTTTCCAGCACTTTAAATATCCTTTTGGGAAACACGAACAGAAAGCGCCGTCTCCCAGCTGTGTGTCCGGTTGCAATGGCTGAGCCTAGGGCGAGCCTTTGCCGTATGCTGAGGGCTGCTGTGGGGCAGTTGCGCATGGGTGCTGTGGGAAATGGTTTTGTTAATCACAGCAGTGGCTTTTCAGCTTTCTGTGCTGGTGATGCAGCGTCTCCACGGGCCATTTCCCTGCTCCCACTGAGCCAAAGGACAGTGACTGTTTGTTCTGGTTTTGGATAGTGGTCTTGGCTTTTAAAGACCTGGTTGTTGTAACTTAGTACGGAGACACCCAGAGCTGTCGCTGGGGAACCCAGAGGTGACGCTGGCTGCAGAGCGAGAGAGATTGATAATGGGGACTCGCTCTCATTTTCCCAATGGAGAGAAATAAGGAATTGGATGAAACCCCCTGACTGCACCAAAAGAGAAAGCCCCAAATCCATGAGCTCTTCTCTGCCCCATCCTGCCCCATCCCTTCCAGATACCTGGGGGAGGAGGATGAGCCCATCTGTCAGTGAAGGGCAGGGCTGCTGTATGGACTGAACCTTACTTGGACAGTGACTGGACCATCTTTTTTTAGTCCGTTTTGGAGTATTTGTAGCATGTACGATCCTGTCTAGGACTAGGTCTCCTAGACACGCTGCCAAAGTCTTATGTGACTGCATTGCACGTACACTCCCCTTTAGCAGAGAAGCAGGAGAATGCAGCTAGCATGGGTGGTGCAGGTTTCACCATGTCCAGCGATGCTCTGAGCCCAGCTGGCTGCAGGCAATGAGCATGGTCATTCCCCCATGGTGTGGATACGGCAGGTTCTGTCTTTCCTTCCAGATGAGCAGCGTCACCAGGATTTTGAGCGTGGACAGACTCTCTTGGAGGAACATCTCCATTTGTATTGAAGTTTGCAGCTGGACTTTAGTTGTTCCGTTTGTTTGTTTGTTTTAATATTAGCTTGTTAATGATCCTAAAAAAGGAATCTGTGTTTGTTCTTCTAAAAATAACAAATCCTTAAATGCTTTTGTGCCTGAATAATCTCAATTTGGCGACCCACAAACCATAGGCAGAAGCATAAAAGAAATAATTTTCTCTTAGGAACCAGATGGCTCAGTTCAATCTCTGTGACATTCTCCAAATGAAATTGTGTTGTAGAGGTTCAGTGAGAAACTCATCTCAGGAGTTTGGGAGAACTCTGGAAGGGTAGAGGGACCAAAACCACAAATTATGTATTGCAACAGGGGACAGGAGAGAAGATGTGGGAGGGAGAAAGGAGAAAATAATTATAACACAGGATTTATTCTAGGCTTTTCCTTCCTTTTTTCTCCACAAAGAAATTGCAAATTCACATATTTATTCAGTACCCACATTTAATAGCAAACTTTTGTCAGTCTGTAATTCTTGGCCTGATGTTGTTAATTGAACAACTCCTTAAAGCTCTTTGCAATTCATGTTGTGGCAACTTGCTACGTACATCAGCTGGCGATGCTGCACTTCCCATATGTGACCATGGCAGCGTGAATTTGGAACAGCGTATTTGAACATGTTTGCAGATGAATAGCTGTATGGCTGGAAACTTGTAGCCTGCAAATATTTGAGTGGCTGAATGTAAAATTTTGCTTTTGCCTGAGTGTTCGCACCTGTAAAGCTCAAGCATTAGAACTGGTACTGTGATAAAGACTTAAGTTTGAAGAAAGGACAGGGGAGGGAGGAAGAGGATGGTTCAGATCAGTCATTGGGAACATCCAGTGCTGAGAGCATTGCTCTACTTGAAGGCAAAAGGGGAAGAGTGAGGATTTTGTAGAGGAAATGAGGGTGTGTAGGAATGGGAGAATGGACTTTAGCCTGATCAGTAGTCACTGAGGGCTGATCTAGCAGAAGGAAATGACTGAGCCCCCAAGATAGGTAGAGGATCTGGACATGATAGAGAGTTGTGGGGTTCCTGCAGCCCTCCAGCTGCCTGGGTTATCGCTCACTACCCAAGCTGGGAGGTGGTTTTGGTGGGTGAGAAAGGTGGTCGAGATCAGCAGACCCATGGGAAATTGTGTCATCTCTAAATTGTGGTGGCTCTATTGCTTTTAGTCATGTGCATCGTATTTTAGCAGAGAACAAAATTGCTGTCTGGAGTAGATGAGTGCGGTGGGAACAGCTTGGTTTTAGCCGCTCCAGTAGTGCAGGGCTGGAAAGCAGAAGATGGAAGGAAAAGGCTGGAAAGGCCTCAAGGACTGATGCATTTTAAAATGTACAAAGCCACCAAGTTGGATCTCTGGCACTTGTATCCACTCATTGGTGATGATTTCTATCCTACTTGTAAGGATGATTTCAAGCTAACTGGGATGTCTGTGCTACTGTGCCATGAAAGCAGGGGCTGCCTCTGGTCTCTTGAGCATCCTTGGACAGGTCTGTTAGCCATCCCATGCCTCAGTTTACCCGTGATGGATATGAATGTTGATTCTCCTTTTAGGATTTGTTTTGGCATCATTTAACATAAGATTACAGGGCACTTGTGAAGATAATAACTATTGCCCTGCTGCTATGGGGTCGCTGGAGGGAAGAGGGATTATGGAGTATGAGATGTCACTGCAGGAGCATGTTTGGTCAGAATAAAACACAAGCAGTAGAACAGAAAGATGAAGAAAGAGGGAAAAGAAGGTGTATTCTTGTTTATTCTCTAAACAAATCATGCTATTTTTTGGTTTTTTCCTCCCTGGGGCCAAATAAGGTACAATTAATGTAACAAAGTCTGACACATTAACAGAGAGGTGCAAAGGTTTGTGAAGCTGTGGAAGTAATTGCTTTGACTCTTGCACTGGAGCTTTAGGATAGCTGAAGAGCTGGATGATATTTTTTCTGCCTCTGTCATTGTCTCCTTGTTCCTGTGCATCACCTAACACAAAACATTATCCCTGCAGGCTTTGGAAACCGTGGCAAATTGTCATCTCGCCATTACTGACTTTTCCTTTAACAGCCAGTTTATATTTCCATAGCCTGCAGCTGCCATCACTGACTTCCCAAAGAAAGGAAGGAGTGTTTTGTCCATTTGCTCCTCAATTTCTAGGTTATTTTATCCCCTTTTCTCCTGGGGGGGTGGGCTGTGTGCTGCATTTGCTTCCGTGCTAGGAGAGAGAGCTTGCTAAGAGCTTTGTTGCTGTCATTACTTTGCTGCAGGCTGGAATCGGTGCTGTGCTGTATGAATTTCCCCCTTTCCCTCCTCCACAAAGGGCTGTCCTTCCAGCCCACTTAGTTGAGCAGCCTCTGGAGTAACCCTCAGTCCTTGACAGCACAGGGTTGAACTCCACTGGTCTGTCTTCCCAAGTCCATCTTCCTAAAAGTAACAAAAGCAAATTATTATTATCCCTTTTTGCAGTGGAAGGTGTTGAGGCAAGGAGGGGTTCAGTAGCATAGTGGAGGTCAAGGCAAAGAATGTATTTCAGGCTGAGGAAGGAAAATTCTGATATAGGATGTCCTTTGTCATCTGGCCTTTCTTTCCTTCTGTAATGAAAGATCATAAAATTTGACCACCTTCAATTAAAAGTTTACCATTTTTTGAATTTTTGGATGGTAAAACGATCACGGTCCTGGAATCCCCCTGCTCTCAGCTGGGAAAAAGGCAATGGTGAAGGTGGTTTATGATTAAGTATGAAAACATAGTTCTCTAGGCCTGTTAAGTCTTGGCTGAAACGTGCCTAAGAACATCTAGGCTGAGGGTATAATATTCAGACATAGGTAGTTTTGTTAGGTGTTGTGATCAGTGACATCAGAATATTGCACACCCCTTTTGCAAGCGCTCTGCCCAAAGCAGGAGTTTCCTAGGTTTAGCTGTACCTGTGCAACATCCAGCACACTGAGTTGAGAAGCCCTATGAGGTGAATCTCTTTGGATGGTAAATAAAGCTTGAAACCAGGGTGCTAGAGCTGACCTGGAGGTTTAAATCCAGCCCTCATCCCTTGAGGCTTGAAGTGGTTCAGATCCAAAGTTATTTTTTATTTTGTGTGGCCACTAGAGTCATGCGTGCCAGCAGCTTCCACGACAGAGGTGTGCCCTTGAGAAACTGAGATATAATGTGTCCTGTTGGGCCCATGACATGCCATACCACAACCTGCTATGAATTATGAGGAGTCACTGCTGTTTGCTCCTAGGCAGTATTGGATTTTAACAGTGGAGTAACCTGCTCCAGAGGTGAGGGACCTTGCATCTCCTTGTCCCTTCTCTGAATGTCCCATCCTCCTCAGAGAGGAGCAAAAGATGACTTTGCTCTAATAGCCACTGTGTTCTTTGAAGATAGGTGAAATGTGAGCTCTCATCTGTTATTTTTAGCTCTGTCAGGAGGATTTGGTCATTTCAGTTCAATAATACTGATTTTTTGTGTGTGTGTGACATTCAACCTATAGCCATGGAACATCTCTTGTTGCTGACCTCTCCAAACAGCCCTGCAGTGCTGTGTGGCAGAGCTGTCTTTGTGTGGATGATTGGTTTTGAGTCTTAGTAGCCAGGGAGGAAAAGTGGAGTGGAAACCCAATCCTGAAGAGCAGTGAGGGATTAGCTAGGGAGATTGTACGCCGTAAGTTTGCATTTCCTTTCCTAGATAGTCCCAGGAAGTGCAGAGAAAGAGGAAGCACAAGCATCAACAAGAAAACCAATAGTCTTAAGCTAGTTTTGAACTTCAAAGAAACATCTGGCTAGCGTTTAAGGCAAAAATTACAGGCCTTGTTGTCCGAGTTCATCAGTGATATGGGGCTGGTGTCTTGGAGATATGGAAGAGTAGGTTGGTTTCTCTTTGCTGTATATATCATTAATGCTAAAGCCAGCATGGTTCTGATTTTTTTAAATGTAATGTTCGGCAATGATGCATCAAGCCAAAAAGAAGTTTGATTTCCCCTTCCCCTCTCCACCCCAATAACCAGCCTTAGCTTTTTTTTTTTTTTCGTATGCTGTCAGCTCAGGAAAAATCATGTTGAGACTTTAAATGAAACAAATAGGATGAGAGAATCATTAGGAGGGAAAGAAATAAGGAATGTTAAAGCTGGTTAAGTTTTAGAGTCATACAGTGGTGATGTCTTATTGGATGTGGTCAGTACTGGATGGGAGACACTGTAGTTGCTGAAGGTGGCAACTGTAGTGATGCTGGTGTGGGTACCAGTCTCTTCAAGGTGGGACTGAAGTGTTGGCTGCAGGAGCAAGGAGGCTTTTCTCTTGGCCTGAAAACCTGAGGGAGCCAACTGCAGGCTAAAGACCACTTGCTGGCACTGTTCTGTCTCCCAGTCCCTCCTAAGCTGGTTAAAGGGGGTAGTCAGGTCTCAAATCAGTCTTGAGAGCTCTGTTATTATCCAAGAGAAGAGTAGCCCCTGAGTAGCAAACACCCAAACTCTTAAGGGTTTGAGGCTCAAACCCACAGTCTCTGACTGGGGAAACAGCTGGTGAAGCTCGCTCAGAGCTGAAACATCTAGAAACAGGGGGCCTGGAAGAAGTCCTGGGGGAGCAGTTAAATGCTTGATGTAGGAGACACCATGGCTATCAATGTTTTGCAGTCTTCCCCATAGCTTTCTTGCTGCTGTGAGCAGGAGTACACAGAAACCAGCTGATCCTCATCCAAACTGGTGGCTCTCAGGAGCACAGTGTGGTCAGCAGCATGCTAGGAGCCACCAATCCAAATAAGTCAAATTTTCATCTGCTATTAGATCATTGGTCACTGAAATAAATGTGGCTTCTGTCCCAGCCCCACTTTACACCGCGTGGCCATTAAAAACTTGTAAGAGATGTTCAGAGTTTCTTTACTTAGTTTTTCATGGGGGTCATACCTGTAACTGAACAGAACCTTCATCATTCAGTGCTCCACTGAAAGCCTACAGAGTTCAGTGGAGAAACTCCCACTGACTTTGAATTGTGGTTCATGCTCCAGTCTGTCTTCATTGCATCTTCATTTGGGATACTTCTGCCCCAGATGCTGTACTCTGGCCAGCCTCACTTGCAGTGTGCAGGGCACTTGGGCTGTTCATGTTGTACCAGAGAGATTATGAATTTTGAATGTGGTCAATTTTCTGACTTGGGAGACTTTTTTTTTAAATTCAGAAGGTTGTAGGCAGCAGCGGTATCACTTCATTCTTCCACCAGTTCATTAACTTGGTTTAATTCACTATCGCTTTACTTGGCGAAGCACATTTTGGCAGCTGAAAGGCCTAACCTATTGGAACAGTGCTTCCTACTCCTCACCTGCATCGATTGCCCTTTCGACATTGTCACCAGGAATGGGGAATAGGGTGGTAATGCCATGTGAAATGTCAAGCACACAAATGCTCTATTAGTTTGTACAAGCAAAGGGCAGATTGCACAGAGCACCTTTGCTTAAAGGCTACACTGAAAGCAAAATCCACAATGAAATAATGGTGAGGCTGTAGCAGAAACCTACACCGGGCAAAGTTCAAAGCTGCTGCAGCAGCAGGTATCTCCTTTGCAGAGCACGTTCCATTCAGTGGCTGGGTATTCAGGCTCTTGTGGTAATACCTTTATTTGCTCCTGGGGCATCTTACCCATTATGCGATGTCCAAGAGAGGTGACATGGTGACGTGGGC
>VYZW01006384.1:234333-346692 GCA_013401315.1 Balaeniceps rex | reverse complement strand
TAGTCCCATTTCTCTAGGGGCCTTTGGGGAGGACGGCAGCTGGTAATGGACCATGTTTTAGTGGGAATGGAAACCGTTATCTTCTTGTTTTGTAGGGATGCCTGACCCAAGGAGAGACCCTGCATTTTCTGATCTTCCTCTAAAAGTCCAGTGATGGTCACTCTCTTGAGCTTTTGTAAGCTCTTTTGAGCTTTCATGTTCAACCCTATTTTTGTTCATGTAATGTTAGTCTGGTTTTGTGTTTAACCAAATCTGGTCACCACAAAGGGAAAACACAAAACTTGGTAAACTTTAAAATGTGCTTAATGATGACTTAAAATAAACTGAAAAGGCTCAATGTTTTGTTGAGGAGCAGTGGGCCTTGCTAACTCAAGGCAGTAGTAATGAGATACAGAGTTTTTCCTTTACAGATCGCCATGCTGAATTTAGTCAGACTGCATGAAAAGCACGTCCCAAGTAACAGTTCATCTTCTCTCATGCCCACCTGAAGCCAAAATAAATCCTTTGTTGATGTCCCAGTTGTCCTGACAATAATCAAGATGCTACTGACAGCCAGGAAAGCTATCAAGAAGAATAAGCAGTAAAGGAAGAGCCCATAACTGCTTCTGCAATGGAGACTGTATTTAGGTAGGAACCCCTAAGGAATAATTGATAGGTGAAGCACTCAAGCTGATGGTGCGATGCACCAGGGGAATGGGCGTAGCAATGCGTAGGGGCCCCTGGTGACCTTTGGAGTTCAAAATGGTGGTGTGGGAATATGGTTTCTCTGCCTGCAGACTTCTCTGGAAGTGATAGATGAACACCTGTGTGCAGGTTTAGATCCATGTTTCCTAGACCACACTTAAGATGCATTTATTCATGGTGGTGGAACCCTGGAGGAGCTTATGCATTTAACATTAGCCAGAATCTAATCTCCACAGCCTCCGCTGAAGATCTGACCCATTTTTAACATCAGTCAGGTTGTGGTGATGCCTTCCACAAAGGTTCTTACAATTTTGCTTGAAGCTAGCAATAGTCTCAGGAAAAAGTCACTGTAAGATGAACTCTCATTTAATTTCTTCCCTGTTTTAACATTCCATCTATGTGGAGCTTGAGTGTGAGGACTGAGCACTTCTAAGTGTTAGGACTGGGTGCTTTTGGTTTCTGAACTGGCTGTTTTCTTGGGCATGAATGTGAAAAGAGACTCCTTAAGGAGGGTGCACTTTCTTTGCATTGGGTAAAGACACTGCAGGAAAATTGTCTCTGCTGGTATATTCTGGCATCTGCACCTCAATTCCTGAAGTGAAACACTTAGGGGGGAGAGAAGCAAAATTGAAAAATATTCTGAATAAACATTTCTGAACCTTTTGGATGGACATGCTCTGTCTTCAGCCTGAAAGTGAGCAAATGTCCTATTCTCCAGCACAGATTGGAGGGCACTGGTTGAAGTTACTACGTTTGCTACAGTGAAGGTGTAACAAAGTTCTTGAATTGGTTAGCCAGCTTTTTATTTAAGCTTATTAATTTGTGAAATAAACCCATGACCACTTTGCCCTTTCAATAATTGGACATTCTAGTCACTTTGTAGCTCCTTCTTACAGCGCAGGTGAGATTCCATCTTCTCCGGAAAAACAAGCATGTGTTTGAGCTAAAATAGCTTGAGAGGGTATATGACTAACAAAGGAGCAATCCTGACTCGCTCCACTGGAGGGAAGTGTTTGACATACAGTGTTGAAAGTATCAGTGTAATTTTTTTCCTTAAATCTAGATTTATTTTTTTCTTCAAATGCATATGATGGGAAACTGTGCAGCAAAAAAGCAAGCAATACCCTTGTCCGCAGACTATTTCAGCAAATTCTGTGCCCCTGCATTCAGCTCAAAATAGATGCTGTAGTTTTCCAAGGCCACCTCTGAGATGCTGAAACTTCTGGGGGAGGAAAAAAAAAAATCAAAATAACAGGTTTTGGGGATCTGTTGCTTTTCAGAGCTGATTGAATTACTGTCATTATCTCTTTTGACCTAGACCTTTGACATTCGACTCAGTCTATGATACTTTCTTTCAAGAGATGGTAAAAACATTAGTTATGTCTTCCTAATGACAGACTAATCACTTTTAGAGACTGAAGTGACACGTTTCAGCTTTTACCCGTAATTGTTCTTTGCCTGCCAATGAAGTCCTGTTCCCAAATGTTTTTCTCAGGCTGTGTTAGTTGGTACTAGCATTTCTATTATTAAGTCAATTGTAAAGGCTTAAATTAAGAGAAAAGAAAAAAAAGTAGCCCTGGGAAGTGCGCATGTGCTGGATGACAAATGGCAGAGTGTGGCTTAATGGTCATGGCTCTGCTGACTGATTTTGGCTGAACCCTCTCAGGAATGAAACCTGTGATTTGCCAATTCAACACAGGTTTTCCTGGGTAAGTGGGGCTTGAGGTGCTCTGCTCCGCATCTCCTTTGCAGGACTGAGCCCTGAGCAAAATTAACATCACCTGAGATTATAAAAATGTTTCCAGGAGGTCCTAGTCCCAGCACAGGTGTGTGCAGTGGTGAAACATGATGTTTTCTACCAGAAGGTGTTTGATTTTTTGAGTGATAATAGAGGATCAAGCTGGGTCCAGGTTACGTTAATGCATCCTGTGCTGCCAGGAGACATGAGTACACTAGTGGTCACTGTTACATTAAAGAAGCATCAGCTGTATGAAATATAATAATAAGATGGGTCTATTAGAGAGGTTGCTTGGTTGGTATTTGAGAGATGTTGGCTTCATTCTCTCCCTTTTTCACAGGTTCCCTCTGACCTTGAATAAATCACCAAGGGAAGCCTCAGCCCTGTCTGAGATTTTGCACCCAGAGGTGGTTTCTGGCTGGGTCTTTATCTTTGGGGACATACAACCCACAGGAAACCAATATGTGGGAACTTGTAGGACTGAATCCAGGTCTTAGCCTCTGTGTTTCAGTTACCTGTTCGCAACATAAGGATGGCTAACAGCTCTCCCTTGGGTATGCTGTGAGGCTAAATTAATTTAAGATGATGAGTGGAGAGAGATGGTGCTGCAGAGAGTAGAGAGTTAATAGGGGTGAGCTAGAGGAATGCCAGAAAACCAGTTGTAGAATGAAGACACAGGTTAAAATTTGGGATGCATATTAATGCAGACATTTCTTGTAGATTATCTCTTCTGTCCTCTGTGAGCAGACAAACCAGCTCCCTCTTGCTCATGACTGCAGCATTATCTCCTCCGGTCACTGCACACAGAGTGACTCAGTGGTAGTTTCTGATTCTGAGGCAGGAAAGTGACTATAGGAAAGTGCTGGAGATACCTCTAGCACTGGGTGAGCAATCGGCACCGTGCAGGCCTGGGAGTGCTGGCTATGGAAACACTGGTCTGAAGCATCTCATCTCTTGTGTTCAAGCTCCAGCAACCTTTTCTCCCTTGTGCCCTCCCTTTTGTCATTTTAAAATCCTAATCAAGAGCAGGAGGACATAAATGCAGCCAATCTGTTTGAATAGCTCTCCCTTTCCACCTACACCATGTCTGAATGCTTTACTTTAATGGATGTGCTTTGCACGGCTTTGTAGGGTGCTTTAAAATCACACAATCAGAGGGCACTGCGATGGAGCATGATAGTTTCCTGCTCTCAGCAGTGTCTACTAAAGGGCTGCCAGTCTCTTCTGTGCCATGGCATGAATTTATGCCTTAGTCTCCTGTCTAAAATGAGACTGACATTGCTTCCCTTTGGTGGGTGGCTGGAGGTTTAAGTAATTAATGTACCATAAAGTTCTTTCCTATTGTGAAAAGTACTGGATCTGGGCAAATTTTGTTGTAATCCTTACAATATATAAGTGCTCTTCTATTTTGTTTTGTCTTTTTTAATAAAGAGCAATAGTTTAGATAAATCTGGACTCTTTGCAGAGGGGAAACAGTCAAAAAGAATGGCTGAGATTGTGCTTGTCAGGGTAGGAGGCTTTTGCTGCGAGCAGTCTGTGTTTGTCTGCAAGGCGCTGTGCTCCCCTGGGCATCGGTGAGCTTTTAAGACGATGGAAGAAGCAAAGGTTGCAGCCTGGGCTGACTCTTTCTGGCCATCCTGGCTACATGCCACGTGAGGTAGAGAGTCCAGAGGTTGTTCCATGCATTTGATGTGTGGTTGATGCCCACATGTGTGCCTCGCTATTGGTGCCGGCATTGCCTGGTGTAGGTTGTTCTGAGTTTTGGCTTTTGGTAACTGGGGAACTCTGAGTAGTGAAAAGCCCTGGGAAAGCTTCCCTAAGGGAAACCTGATTGCCTTTGTGTCGGCTACCACGGAGTATTACCATGTAGGAAATGTGCTTCTTCAGCCAGTGGCCAAGAGGCAACGTGGCCTTCCCTCTCTGAACAGTGAAGTTTTCAAGGTAGAACTGATCCAAAAAAACCCGGGAGAAAAATCTCACTTTGGTTTTCACCCTCCAGGTGCAGCAATGATAAAATTGTGCTATATGCTGAGCTCTGCAAGCCCGAGTGAACCTCCCATGTGACTTTAACACCCTGATTGTCCCAGATTTTCAGGATGCTGGGAGTAACCTCAGGAGTGATGCAAGTGTGCCTGAGCAGCACTTCAGCTCCCAGCTGGTTCACAGATGTTGCCTGTGCCCTGGGAACCAGCAGAGACATTTTGTGTGCTCTGCTCTTCACAAGGGGATGATTTTTCTCATTTTTGCCTCACAAGTGGGAAGGCTTTCATCTTTCTATCAGTGACTCAAACAAAGCTTGAGTCACTGGGAGAGAAGTCTTTACCACCTGATAGCTCCTCTGTAGTCTAGGAAGAATAATTTGGTGAGTGTTGGTTTAGTCCCTACTGGGACAGATGTCTGCATCACAAAAAAATCAATTTGCCGTTTTGAATAGAGAGGTTAAATGGACTGTGAAGACTGCTCTCTTGTCAGCTCTAGAGGCAATGATGTCTTGTGATTTCATGATATCAAATGTAAGGCACCTTGATAGGACAGAGAGGGAAAAGATTGCATTGCCAGGGCACAGTCTGCAGCTACTTCGGGGCTAAAATGCCTTTTTTTTTTTTTTTTTCCTTGGCTTGGAATAACTTGAAGTATGCCAAGAATACATGGATACATTTGTGTAAATGTGTGTTTGGGCACACGCACCCGTGCACATGCATATCTTGTGAAAGTGTGCATAGTGCATGTGGGAAGAAGAGAAAGAGTGTGAGTGAGTGAGATCCAGTTGTGGACAGATGACGAGAAAATTCCCATTTAGATGAAACATCTGAGGAACCTCCAGGAAACTGACAGCTTGACTCTCAGCCTTGAAATGTTCATTGGTGACCTGAAAAAAATCATAACGCAGACCTGTCTCCCTCTTTATCCCCTTTTTACAGGCTTTTGTTTGCCTGCCTCATTTTCATGCCCACATCACAGTTCAAATCATTTTAGCAAGACGGCTGTGCTTAATCTGACTCCCTGTGCCATGAGTATCTCATTGACTACAGACCCTCTTAAGATGCCATTATGAGTGACTCTTTGCATGCCCTCCTGTCAGCAGCTTTTCCCTTCCTTAAGCCTCTTGAATGTCTTTGCTCATGGGATTATAAGCCTTTCAATAAATACAGTGTGATTACTGAATTAGTGTAAACTTTGCTCTGGGGTTGCCAGTCACTTAATATTTGGAAAGCAACAGCAATCAGAGGCACCTAAAGATGGTCTGTGCCAATGTCTGATGGAAACCAGAAAAGCAGTGCAAAGATATCTCCTTACATTTCCATGCAAATTGTGTCAGGAGTTGGTGTTAAAGGAGATTTTGGTCTTGGTTGATGTCTGCTTTCACGCTCCGGATAATTTGGGCATAGGTGGAGCAACACGGCCCCTCTGGGTGCACAGGGGTCCTTCCCGCTCTCCAGTGCAAACTGGGGTGTGATGGGAAGGGCTGGGGAAGGGGAGAGTGGGCTGGTGGACAAGAGAGGCAAATAATTCATTAAGGTCTGCTCATTTCTGCATCTCTTGTTGAGAGCTCAAATCTTGCAAAGCGCTGTGCTTGCAGCAGCAGCAGGTATTGGGGTATGCAGCAACGTACATACTTTGGGGGGGAAAAAAAAGCTGGTGGGAAAAATACCCTTTGAAGATACTGAGGTAAGTGGTGTGACCGCTGTCTTTCAGCGGTAACCACAGAAAAGTAGATGAGATGCATCTGAGTGGGCATTTATCCTACTCATGTTAGACCAAGCTGAACAAATCTCTAATTTCTCCCTGCCTCAGTTTCTTAGTTTTGGTACAGTGATGTGAGAGGACGTATTCCAAAGAGTTCCCTGTCTGATTTGCACTATAAGATAATAGGGTTGCTTTGAAAGACTGTCCCCACATTTTAAGATAAATCCTATGCTGGGATGCTTGAGCAGCTCAGAGAAGTGCGGTGTTTTTTAACTCTAAAGCCTAATCTTGGTCTATGTCTCACTTTATCATGCAAGCTATTATTAGAAGACATCGCATTAATTGCTTGTTCAGATCTAATATGTTACACATTTTGGATGACATTTTAAAAATACTGAAGTGGGTTAGGCAACGAGTCCCATTGATTCTTTATGCACCCCGTATTCCTTGACTAGTTGGCTGCTTTTGAGAAATCTCCTAGGAACACTAGGAGGAAAAGAAGAAAGAAGCAGGAAATTGTAAAGCAAACACCTGGTGTATCCGAACGAGTAGCTGCTCTCAGTTTGTGTTTGGCAGAGTACCCACAGGTAGCAGCTAATGGCATGAGAGGCATGGGCCGGGGAATGCACTTTCCTCCCTGCTGGTAATCAAAAGCTGATTGCCTCCCTCTGCCACAAACTGTCTCGAAAATGAGTTAGATTTGATTAGAGTCAACCTTCTGAAACCAATCTTGGTTTCAGGTTGCAGAGGAGATGTTTATGGACTCGGACTAGCTCTGTGCAGCCAGAAAATGGTTGTCAAGGGTCAGGCTGTGGCAAGTGTGACCCAGCTCAACTCTGGGTGTGTGTGCATGGACTGGGGGTTGTCTGTGTGCTACAGGAGCACGTCCTGGAGGGTTATTCGGGGTCCCCAAAGACTTTGCATCTCTGTAGACCCAAATTCCCGTGGTGCCTCGAAGGACTCATGATTGCATCTGTTCTGGTCAAAGCATTTTGTGTATAAGGTGGGCTGCAGCAGGTTGGGTTAAACCCTAGAGGAGAGGCCAAAGATGAATAATCCAGGAACAGCGTGGATGCAAGTGAACTTGCACACAGCTATTTGAGGCACTGCAGATGGAAATATTGGTATGTGCTTTTCCTTTCATGTCAGTGATCCTGGTATGGACAAGTCCTCAGGCACGTTGACTTTTTGACTAGTACTGTGAAGTTAATAGTATTCTGCTTGGAGCCTGTATGCAGAGAAATGTTTGCTTGGGGATGACAGTTTCTTTTATGCCTCAGGCACTGATTTGATACAAGCAACTAGTGCAAGAAGTGCTTTATTCTGATATATATTAGTTTTTTTGGGAAAGATAGTATCAAGATTTTTTAGAGTGGGAACCCTTAGTTTTTAGGAGGTCATTCTGTTTAATAATGTTTTTTGAAAATTAGAATGGAAATTAAGCATGGTGAAGAAATATTCTGTCCCCCTTGCCTTAACTTGGCAGAAAATTGTGAAAATTTTGGGGATTATTACTGCTTTCATTCCATGACAAAGCAAGCACAAACTCCTGAAGCTTTTATTGTAAGTGGGTAAGGAGGAAAAGTGGGTTTTGGTGAAGCCATCTCTTGAGTGCTCCCAGTTTGAGCAAATTTCTTACTGCTCCTTAGCCAAGTGTTGGCATCATGCCATTCCACTCTGGTAGCTTTTGGTGGTGTTAAATATCATGTGTCTCCACCAATTATGAATTTGGCTTAACCTTTTTTTTTTTCTCTATTGCTTTGCTGGCTGGCTTTTGGAATAATCTTGGGAGGTCAGGTCAGACAGTAGGACAGCTGAGCAGATGGAGGGTGTCAGGGTGGTGTTTCCTGCAGTGAGGACAAGTGAGGTCTTCCAGATCCCACGGGAGACACTAGCTTGTTTTTGGAAATGGCAATTATCAGACATTTGACTATGATTAAATCCTTCAGCTGTGTTATATGTGCCTGTGTAAGTGTAACGCGAGTGCAGTTGTATAGGCATGCTCTCAGAGTATTGTAATGATTTTGCTAATGTAGCAAATACTTTCCACTATTTAATACTTTTAAGTGGTGTTTTTTGCTTCCTTTTCTATACCTTACGGCATTTTGCTGTTCTGTTAAATTGCCCGTGTACCTCTCCCGGTGCATGTTAAATGGCAGATGAATGGGTCTGACGAATGGGTTTCCAAAGCTGCAGAGAGCAACTGAGATGAGCAGGACCCTATTTGCCTGCACATCTGCAGTGGCTACAGCTGTGTCCATATTGTGTACTTGTACAAATGTACTCTTGTTTTTAGATCAAGATATGGGGGATGTAAAAATTCCAACCTTATGCAAACTGACAGTGCAATGTGTCCCTTGAAGCCCCTGCCTGCTGCAGAAACGAGAGGCGTTGAATCTCCCATGTGCTGTTGCAGGAGGTGGCTGGTGCTTATCTCTGCAGAATCCCTTAGGGGGATTTTTCCCTGGTGCCGCAGGTTGGGTGCTGTATCTCCAGGAGGCTGGTTTGGGGTCAAACACTAGCAATCAGGTCTGTTCTTGGTTGTTTTATTCTCTCCTTCCAGGCAGAGGAGACTCTTTACAAGCTATATATAACCTGCCCGGTCCTTCCTTCCTGTGTCTCCCCCAGTTCCTTTGCTCTTGGTTTTCTTAGAACATCTCAAGGCTTTCACCAAACTGATTCTATTGATTGATGTTTCTACTGTAGTTGAAGGGAACAGCAGCATGCCTTTGCAGAGCAAAAAGCAACCATGCTGTGGCAGTAAGACAGGAGGTCTGAGAAAACTCCTCTTGCTAGTTCTTTTTCGAGATCATCTAATGAAACAGTGCAGTTTGAGTGTTCCCATGAAGCAGAGCTCAGTGGCATCCAGCTTGGTCTGAGCACGGAGCAGGAACGAGATTGAATGCATGGCTGAGCCGTACTGATTTATTTTTTCAATTATTGTTTAAGGTCAATATTGCAGCAAAATAAGCTGCAGCATAACTAAGCTAGATGTGGAGGAACCTGGGAGGTAGAATTTATGGTCCAGCTCTGCACTCCTACAATTTGAGTGGACTTTAATGGGAACTGTGTGTGCTTAGCACCTGGGAAAAATCGAAAGCCATCTGCTAAGTGTTTGTGGGAGATTTTTTTTTTTCCCTTCCATCCAGGCAACTCAGAGTTGGACTAGGAGCCTGGAAAATGGAGCCTGTTCAGAAGCTAACCACAAATCAACTCAAGGACAACTCTTACTCTGTTTCACTAACACACTTTTTTTTTTTTTTGGTCGTCTTTAGTTAAAAGAGGCCTGGTTGCTAACTGCGTTTGGGGAGCTGATTGGGCGCCTGGCACTGCCTTTTCTTTGTGTCATTTGTTTGTTAGTTCAGTGGTAAGAGAAATAAGTTGAAAGATGTGGTGTTCCCTGCTTGGCCCTTGAGTTTCTAAAAGCTTCGATTCAACTAACGGGCTGATGTTTTGGTAATTGTTGCTTGCGGGGAATGAGGAGGAGATTGTAGAACATGGCCTGGGAGAATTGCAAATAATACATTTCAGTGTGGAAGGGAGTAGGACAACATTGATTTTTGTTTTCTTATTGCCAACAAACTGATTGCAGCATTTTTGCTTTTATCCTCCCATGGCATCTGTCTCCTGGGTGTAACAGGGACACCACTTGCTACCTGTGGGTATTGTACGTGGCATTTGGAGGGGGGAAAAGCAACTCCTGCCTTGCAAATTACAAAGAGGCACAGCCCAGCACTGGGATGCTCAAGGGGCATCGTGCGGCTTTAAATTATGGGCTGCAGCATCCTGGAGTAACGGACCTGTTCATTCACACACTCCTAAGTTGTTCCTTGAGTTCTTTGCCTACCTGTTAGTTTTCAGTGTAATTTATTCCAAAGTGTTCCCATTTCAGCGTGTGGTTTGCAAAGTCAGCGCACAGTTAATGTGTTTCAATCTTTGCGGGGAATTAAAGAGGTGAAAAGTAGGCTGAGTTCATGGAAGGACATGAGTTGCAGCGGACGGCCTGACTTGAAAGGCTGCTTATTTTTTCAGTGCTGCTGATTTCTGGATAATGACAGATGCTTTCTACTTCAAGGTGAGAAGGAACAGGAGAAGAGATATTATTAGCTGTGCAGGGGGCCAGTGTGCTTCTGCAAGGAGTCTGAAGCCAAGGCATTCAGGTTCAGCTATCTGGAATAGAAAGAAGAAAATCTGAGCTGAACCGGCACCACAATTTATGCATAGCCTAGTGAGTGCTTTTGCACTGTGGTAGTTGAATTCTTTTGCTTTTCTTTAAAACTTGAAGGTAATTGCTTTCCTAATTCTTTGTGCCATCCAACAAGCTGAAATGCTTTGAAGACAGTGTTGAAGAAACACTAAGCATCACCAGCCAGAAATTAAATTGGGAGAGATTTAAGAGAAAACAGTACATGAAGCTCAGTGGAGCAATGAGCAGTTAAGGCTGCTGGACCTCCGCTGCCTGCTTGGGAAATGCCTTTGGGAATGAAGGACCTGAGTACTACAAGATCCAGATTTTACATCCATAATAAATAAGGATTAAATGAAAGGCTCCTAATGTTTTATTCTGACCTGTGTTAATGAGCAAGATCTTATTTATAAAGGAGCAGTTTTATGAATGTTCCCCTGGTGATGTTCGTGTTTGCTGGTGTGGTCGTGGCAGGTGCTCTCTCCAGCCGGGAAAGAGTGCTAATTGCAGTTTGAAGGGAGCAGATAGATTATGTTTGCTTTTCTCCATGTGCTCTTTGATGCTTTTACTTAGTAATGGATAAGACATCCGTATTCACTAGATGATGATGTCTGGCTTTGAGTTTTTAGAGTGGAACAGTGCTGTTATAAGCACATACAGAATTAAATTTTCCAGTTAAATTTTGAAGTTGCCTCCAGTTTGTGGCTGCATAATCTTTTGCACACGTCGGGTCTGGTTTGCAGGTGGCAAATCTGAGGCTCTGGGTGTGCCCCATGTCCATAGTGAATAGGTCAAGAAGGAACAGGCTTAAAACAGCAGACAGGGAGGTGAAAGTTAGGAGGGAACTTTAGGGTTAGGAAAAAAGCCAATGCTTTATCAGTAGAGGTAGCTGGTTTTCTTCACCCCTGTGGTAGCCAGGGCAGGTTCACAAATGGCTGGGCATCCAAGCTCCAGCAAGACAGGCAAGGGACAGATCCTTATTTCTGGTGTTCCTGATTAAGGTGGTGTCCCCACGTCCTCAGCAGACTCGCTCCTAAAACTGCCCCACATGGCCTGAGGTTAGAGAGGGAGGAGAATAAACATGTGCCAGTTTCCAGCATCATTCCGTGATTCAGCCTGCACAGGGCCAGGCAACTGTCCCTGCCAACTTCTGAGAGGTCCCTTTTCACCTAGAGACAGCTAAGGGCTAATTAAAATTGTGCCCTCAAAGGCTTGGATTTAATGAGCTGTTTAGTGACAGGGAGAAATAAATAAATTAAAACAAACAAACAAACAAAAAAAAACAAAAAAACCAAACAAAAAACCACCAACAACAAAAAAACCCCAAAACCCAAAAAAAAACCAACAACCCAAACCTTCAGCGGGAGGACAATTAAAACGATTTTCCAATGGTTTTAAGATGTGTGCAAGTAAAAGTAGCAAGAGTTAGGATCCCATCCTTCTGGGCTTGGGTGTGGAGGTGTCTCTGAGGATTTTGCCCAGCTGATCCCTTCCTGGATGGAGGAACAGAGTGCTGCGATGAGGACGGGCTTTGGCTGGGTGTTATACCCTCTGTGACAGCAATTCTAGTAAAGATGCCTTCAAAATGCTGGCAGCAGCACTGGGACCCTAAGTGCTCTCATTTCCGTCCCATTTTCAGAGTGCACAGTTTAGGTGGTCCAACCCCAGGTCCGTGGGTCTGGTTTACTGAGGTTTTGCTTTGCCTTCCCCGGGTTTCAGCAGTGAGAACAGAAGAAAATACTCTGTGTAGCCCAAAAGCACCTGTGTTCTGCGCCTGTTCCCCTTAATGTAAAAAATAAAGGTGTCCTCAGACTTTTCTAAGGTCAGAAGAAAGTAGAATGGCACTTCTGGGGATTGTTGTTTTTGATTGAGATGCCCAAACTTTACCTTGGCAGGCAAAGCTCCCTGTGACTGCTCTCCTTTCCATGCCCTTGTGTCCTTTCCCTGTGCAATAACTAAAAACACCCAGGTGTGAATTCCCCTTCTGCCTCCATCCTCCGACATGTTAAGGTCTTGCTGAGCCTGGGGCAAACTTGCATTGCATCTGGTTTTACATATAAACCAGAGCAGTTTCAGGGATACATTTTGCTGCTGAGCGAGTGAGCAATGCAGCATATCAGTGTTGCAGTTTTGTCCAGGTCCCCCTTTTCTCCTCGCACCTTGACTGCAGCCAGGCGTCCTGCTTTTACCAGCAAAGGCTTCATTCTGTGAAGTGTGGAGGGCTGTGTACTCAGCCAATATAAAATGGCCAAGGGCAAGGTCAAAATAGTGTTTTATGGGAGATGAGGCTCTGGCCTCTCGGCTTCTGTAACGAGGGAGGTGCGGAGCAGCACTGCGTGTTACAGAAGAGCTGCACGAGAACCATGGGCACTGTGCCACCCGCTTTGGACTGAGTCCAGGCTATTTTTCCGCAAAGAACTTCCTTTGCACTGTATATTGCATCATGTTTATGTGTTATGATTGCTTGGAAGGATGTGAGTTAAACCTTAATGAGTTTCTGTCCAAGAGGCATTGTGAAAATAAATGCAATTCCGCCTCCTTGCTCTCCCCCCCACGCTCCAGCTCCCTCCCCCCACCTCGCATCAGAGCAATCACATAATCATATGTTGCTGAATAAACAAAATGGCCTAATGTTCCGAATATGGCATAAATGGAGCAGTAATGGCAAATGACACAGATTTTAATTTCTTTGATAAACAAATGTGCTCAGAGAGTTGGTTTTGCTCACCAAAGGGACACAGTGGCACTCTTGTCCCTGTTCTGCACTGGTAGTGTTGCGGATGCTGAAGGACCAAAACAACGGGATCGGAGGGGCTCAACCGGCTGCACAGCTCTTGCGCCAACAGGGGTTTTTGCATTAGTGTTACTGTCCGGTTTCCTTGGGATTGTGTTTGCCATGGGCTCCTTCCCAGCTGTGCAAAGTCTCTCTCAGCTGCCTTTAACTTCCAGGATGCTTCTTTAATGTTTGTTGCCAGAAGGACGAAGAGGAGCCTGGAAAGTAGCAGCTGTCATGTGAGAGCTGTGGTAGATCAGATAGAAGGGTATTTATTTCATCATTCTCTTTGCAATTTTTTCACAATTTCATGGTCCTGGATAGGGCAGCAGGAAAGCTGAAGTGTAACTGTCAGTCACAGCATTTGCTGAAGGGCAATCGGGAGTGACAAAGTGAAAAAGAAGATAAAGCAACATAATCAGCTGGGTTTCAGTGGGATTTTTCATGCCTCCCATGCACCCTCACTTTGTTTCTGCTGTTATTCCAGGCAGCACGGTCAATGGCTGGCCAAGGACCATGTGAGGCTTGACCAAATTCCCTCCCAGGGACAACACATCTCTGCTGGGCAAGATTTTGCAGCTCAGGAGATGGTGGCTGTGCTCCCAACCACTGCTCTTACCCTGTTGCAGAGAACCTTTTACTAATTTATTGTTCTTTATTTACTTTACTGTTGGCAACCAACTCTGTAATATTCAGATTAGCGAGTATTGTTCCAAATTCCTGCCTGGGAAAGCTGACCCTGGAGGTTATGGAAACTCTTGGGATTTTGAGTCCTAGGGAAATTGAAGTGCACTTTGTGTTGTAGGTGTTCATGCTACCACCTCTGGTTCCCTGTAAGCTCGCAGTGTGAAGTGGGGGCTCGTGGGTAGGAACGTGCTAATTTATTATAGCTGGGTCAAGTGTGGAGGGGCCTCAGATCTGAATGAGACTCAATTCCTTGATTTTGCCCTTAACTTCTCACCTTGAAAAGTAATTAATGAAGCAGCTTTCCTTCTACTGCTCTGTTTGCTTGTGTGCATTTCAAATTCTTCAGGGGAGAAAGGAGCCCGGGAGGCTAAGCCTGACTTTTTTTTGTGACAAGCAAGCGGGCTTGGGTAATGGCTAAATGCGTTGAATGAACAACAAAGAAATAGAGAATTTGCTTAACTACATAAAGATATAAACCCCTTAGCACCCCACTGTAAAATGGCTACGAATTGCACAGGTGCCTCCATGCATTGCATAGCTGTGGGGAACCCATGTGTTATGCTGTCAGGATGAGTGATACCCTGTTTTGGTAGGAACAACAGGAGTCATTCATTACTTCGAGAGCTCTTTTCAAGCTGACAAGGTGGCAGCCTGTGCTCGCAATAGCATCTTTTAAAGCTGAAAATACCCTCCTTGTGCTATCAGGAGAGGCTGGATATTTGAAGAACTTCTTCCCGCTGATTTGGCATTGGCATCATTCGTGGGGCAAGTGCCTTGCTGGCTCTCCTGCAAGCGGCTGCAGGAGGTGGAGAAGCAATGGATGGTTTTAGGGGTTATTGCTGTGTTTACAACCTCACCACAAATCCTGATTTAAAGGTAATATTTGCAGAAATGCAGAAGTGATTTATGAACTTAGGTGGCATGGAGTGGCAAAGGGCTGCAGGCACCGAAGATATTTTATAGTTTTTGACATGTTTTATCCTCTGGCTATAAGTGAAAATGTACTTGAGGATCTCAGCTGGGACACCATGACCAATAATTATAGAAGGGATAAGGACTTTTGGATGTTTAGCTTGGCAGATGCTTTTCAAAAAGTGCTGCATTGCAGGAATCAGGTCTTTGGCCTGTTGAACGGGGGATCCAGAAAATAGCAATGTCCAAAGTCAGTGGTTGCTCTTGAAGCGCTCCAGACCTGCAAGCAGGATGGAGCCATCCGTGCAAGAAGGGGGGGTGGCATGCAACAGCAATGCCAACCGAGAAGTGAAACGGTGGAGCTGTGTGCTCAAAAGTGAGAAAGCACCTCATCTTCAGTCAGTGCTAATTAGTCCCTTGCTTGCAAGAACGCCAACGTAATAAATAATGAGTTAGCTCCTATCAGTATTCTGGACATGTAGTTGCTGAAACTCCCAAGTAGCTTTTTCTGGCTCTGGTAGCTCTAGTGTCAATGTGCAAATGCTCTACAAACATCTTTGGATGTTCACCTTTGCCTGGAACAGCAATCCTTACGGGTTGCAGAGCCCTGAACTAGAGTAAGAGGCATGTGGTGTGTCTCGACATCTCCCCTCTGCCCTCACTGATGTTCTGCGCTGCCTTGTGTCTCCCTGATATTTTCCTGTGTTTATTATTGCCTTTAGAGCTGGGGAAATACTTTAAATTATGTTTTTCGAGGCTGTTCACTCACATGCAAAATTGAGTTGTCTTTGACTCTTCTTCTACCTTTCATTTTCTAGTACTGAAATATTCTCCTGAATTAATTCTTTTCAGCCAGATTTGCTGTCCCTAATGCCTCAAAACGTGAGTTTAGATGTTGAATTATTATTTTTCTTTATAAATAATACATTTGGAATCCTTGTTATGAATGATGATTCCTTAGCCTTTAAAGCACAGTCAGTTTATGTTTTCAGAGCTTTTATCGTTGGTAATTGTGAAGTTTAAAAGCGTGGCTTTTTCAAAAATGGAAACTGAGATTCTGTCATAATTACTTGCCTTCAGGAATTGCAAATTTAAAAGAAACACTGAATGTTGAGACTCCTAGTAAAATCATAAGGCTTGCCCGCTCTGGGAATACCCTCAGATTTTTAATTTGACAGGTTAAGCGCTGACAGTCTTCTGAGTGGTGTGTTTCATCCAACAGGAATGAATTTTAAGAGGCTTGTAGGGAATTTTTTCCAAAAGTGAGTGCTGAGGCTTGCAAATATAAATTCTCATGTGGGAAAAGCATGTCCAGTCAGCAACAGAGAGAGAAACAAAGCCAAACTGGGAAAGCAACCTGTGAATTCATTCAGAGCTGGCCCGCACTGTCTGAATATTGATAAGTTCCTTGCAATAATTTTTTGCTTCTGGGGGCAGCTGTCGTTCCATCTTAGTCAATGTCAGAATCCCTTCAGGCATCATTGGAGCACAGATGTCAGCCTTGTCTGCCGCCTCTGCATTTCTTATGTAAGTGTGTTCAAGTTCTGCAGTCAGGAACTGTTTTCCTTGGTGTTGAACAAAAATCAAAAAAAGGCCCCTTCTCAGTGGCTTTGTAAAGTTACTCCCCCCCTCCCCCAGATCACTAGATTCAATCACCAGGTTTCAATAGGGAGGACCTAAATACAGAGGCTGTTGATAGTTTCCCCTCTGCTTGTTTATTTTCAGTTGCCTGATATTAGGTCATTTGTCAGCATCTGCTGCCTTCATTGCATGTGACATCACGTTTCTCACGCTGCCATGTACTATCAGAGGTGGCAATGGCTGTGCTAAGAGCAGACCAGCAGCCTTGGTGTGTTTGAACCGAACATTTAGCATGCAGCTGAACCACTAAGGTTTAAGTGAGGATCTCTTCAACACCTCTGGGAGATCTGTGTGCTTTGGGATTTGTCCAGGACTTCTGTCCCATCCACAGAATGACCTTTGTGCTATAGACCATGGCCTGTGGTGGCATTGATCTCATGTCTGGGCCTCTGGACCTCCATAATGGGAGCTTCATTTTGTATGAGCAGTACATTCATTCATTCTAGGCTTCAGAAGCTTTTATGAAACTCCTATTCTTAATCCTTAAAGTAGTCCTTTCTCTTTTATGAAAGATGGTATATAGAAAATAAATCTCATTGTGTTATGTTCCTGATCATTAACCCTACTGCCTGAAGTGTTGAACCATGCTGTGCACCAGCCCACTGGGTCATTTCTAAAGACACAGAAGCATAAAACTTCCCCTGATGTTTCTTTTTTTTCTTTTTCTTCATTTCTGTGGGCAATCTCTTTGCAGGTGTGCAGAGCTGGAGGTCTTTTCTAGGTTTTTGGATGCAGTGAAAGAAAAGCTCATTTACTGCAGAGAAACACCTAGGAAGAGCTAGTTGAGATGATAACGAACACACAAACAATGTGCCACTGAGGACTGTGCTGCACATATTATTCTATATATTTATCTATATACACACACACTCTCTGCACTGGGGAGGTCAGAGCTATTGCTCTTGAGATTTTTTTGTTAACTGAGGTCAACCTTCAATGGAAATAATCATTCTTGTATCATTTTAATCCTGTGAAATCTGAAGTGACCAGGAAACTAAACTATATGATAGAGTTTGGATCTGGATATTTGTAAGTGAAATCTCCCTGATGCTCCAAAGAAACTCTGAACCAAATGACCAGTTTTATCCCATCGCTCATATTTACAGGACAGAAAAAGCATCAGTGTTAATTATTTCTTCTTAGCATCAGAGTAGGAGGCAGATTGCATAGGAGTAGAAAAATAGCTGATGGCTCATGGACGATAGAATAAAATTGCTGTAACAATTGCCATAAGTTGGGGTAGCATTTTTTTTTCTTGTCAGCTTCGTGGTGTGACTTAAATTGAGCTGAATTGAACAGGAAATATTGAAGAGCAGAGGAAGAAATAAGAAAACTGGTATTGAAATGTGAAGATGATGAGAGGACACAAAAAAAGATTACTCTTAAACATAGTGTCTAGTGTGTGTGCTACAACTAATGTTTCTCGCATGTGCAGTCAACAAGAGAGAGGCCTGGATTTGGGCTGAAGCTGGTAGAAGATGCATACAAACCTGAGAAACCTGTGCAGGCCAACCCGTGTTAGAGCTGCACACCTGGCCAGGCTTGGGTATCAGCAGAAGTGCCCAGGATAACTACAGAGGGGAAAAATGACCTGTAGCAAGCCAATTTTTTTCCTCTTTCTAACGGGGCATGTGTAACATTTATAACAGGTTATTACAATCAGAATCAGGTTGCATTATCATCTACTTCTTCAAATTGCATCCAAATATCCTCAGAGCCTCCTGCTTCCCAGTTACATGCAAAGAGATTCCCCCCGCCCCCCCCCCCAGTTTTGCTAGATCTGCTGTCCCAGTGTCTCACTCCATGACATTTAACATCTTTGCCAAATTCAATTTGTGCAAAATCAGCCACTTAGCAGGACTGCACTCAGCACAAGTGATTTTAGCAGCATGTGGACACCATGGTGATTGACACTGTGAGCAGCAACCCTGGGCCTCCTGGGAGAGAGTTGCCAATGCCGCATTGCTCTCTGCCGTGCTGGCCTTATGGAGCAGACCTTGCTGTGTGGCCAGAAAGGTTAAATTCTCAGTTGGCAGATAAGTGTATTTAACTGGTCAACTGAGGAGGCTGCAGCTATTTTTCTATGGCCTGGGAGGCTATAGGGTTTGGGTATGTATAGACGGGAAGGGTGCATGACATATTTTGGCTGAGTGTAATTGTTTTTGTCATATTTGCTGGTGTTGAAGAGTGCAAGTAGCAAAGAGCAGATGTGAGTTGGAGAGGGAGGAACCTGTGGCTGGCCTGAAGTTTCATACTCAATTTGCAGTACTGATTCTTCTGTGGATGATGCAAAGTCATCTACTCACCCACACTGACCCAAAAGCTGGCAGTCGAAATGCTCACTGGTCTGTTGTCCTCTACCAGCCATGCTCAACCTTCGTGCACGGCAGGGACACTTTGTCATGTCCCTTTCCAAATGGGATGTGGAGGTGGGTACAAACTGCTTCATGCTCTTTGTCTGTGCACCTCACCATCAGCCCATCTGTAGAGAGGAAAGAGCTTCTGATGCTGCAGATCCATTGCGCTCTTAGCCCTTGCCGCTTAGCTGGCCGAACGTGGTGACACGTGGCGGTGACACGTGGCTGTTACTCATGGTTGGATGAATCAGGGCATGGAGACTCTGTAAGGAGGACAGACCTGAAGTGCAACTCATTTTCAGATCTTAATATTTGCATCTGTATGTGTGCTGCTAGCTCAGATTGCTCAGAGGGCAATTAGCTGGAGGAGCTTTTGCTGCTAACCTGGCTCATAGCTGAACCCGAGACGCAGGGGTGGGCTACTGAGGTACACACATTTTTGGCTGTACCTGTTAGGAGAATGTATTCCACCTCTTAGTTATCATCATTATCATCTACTCTGATTCCCCCAAATAGTTGTTCTATAATTGCATTTTTTCCCTGAATAACTTAGAAAATGGTAAAAGTCAGTTTTTTTATCTTTTGGTATTTAAGCATGTCCTTGCAGTATCTTTTGAAGTCATCTAGAGGTTTGGACAAAAACTTTTTTAATAACTAAAGAAATATGAGGGTTGTTGGTTTTTTTTGGTGTGTTTTTTTGTGTGTGTTTTTTTTTAAATCTGGTCCTGCAAACACAGAAACACATGAAAACTATTACAGATGCATAAAATGGTATACCCATTTACAGATGTTTTGGGAATGGGGACTTAATTTTTAAAGATGGCTCGAAGCCAAGTATATAAACTAGGAAAGAAACCTGTAGCACATATTTTACAAAGGCTGTCAAACAAGTTTTGGCTGGGAAAAGCCCATTGACACATTCTATGCATCAAAGATCAGACCAGCATTTAATACCGAAGTTCTGGTCAGTCCCTGTATTCATTATGCCTCAAATATACAGTGAATATTTTCTGTCCTGAAGGTCATGGGTCTAGTGATTCATCAAATTGTCTAAGCGATTGCCCCTGGGGGTTGCGTTGCCTTGTAAGGACAGAGACCTGGGAGAACAGTGTGCCTCGATTGCTATCGCAGCTTTTAGGCATAAGGCTGTTTTCTAAAAAAATGCTTTTTTTCCATAATGAAGTCTTTGATTTTTATAAGATATACAGAGAGACTGATCCAGCTGTTTACCTAAGCATCACAAGGCATAAAAAGCATTTATCTGATTTGTAAGATGGATGTGATCTAACACATTCAGGCAACATTCAGTTTGCATCCAAGGGTATTGGTCTAATGGGTCCTCTCGACAGGCCAAGAGAATGTCATGTATGCCTCTGTGAAAGAAGAGAAGGTCACTTTGTATGAAGGATTCAGGACTATCTAACTCTTCCTTCATATAGAGAGAAGTCTCTCATCTGGCAATTTGTCATGAACATGTAAGAGAGGGAGAGATTTAGAGAGAGATTTTCTGATTTAGAGTTTAGATGGGTTATATTAGCCAGTAGCTTAGCCTGCAGCAGATGTACAAGAAAAGTCCTGTCCTCCCCCCCGCCCCAACTGATGGCCGAGCTTCCAACTTTGTTTTACCAGAGGCAGAAAAGCATCTAGATGCTTGGGTACACCTTCAAGTATTTATCCGAGTTCTTTTGGTTTGCTCATCAAAATGATTTTGCAGTGGCTTAGTTACAGGATATAAATAAGTACTCCTACTGTGGGAAAATACTGGATATTAAAAAGCTCTTGAATCTAGCAGAGAAATGCATAACAGGAACTAATGGCTCAGAGATGGAGCCAGATGAATCTACAGCAGAAGGGCGATGAATGTTTTAAACAGTAATTTTAAATAATCATTGAGACTAAGGATGTAAAGAATAGAGCGGAGTTACCATCTCCCCATACCTTCAGATCGTGATTGAACGCCTTTCTGAAAGGTATTTTTCAGGAAATTCGTGCTGCTAAGCTTAGTAGGAAGATGGGCAAAAAGTAATTGTCTGCGTTAGAGGAGAATTGTCACCAGTTATCGAGCGGTGCCTCCTGGCCTTAGCTGTTATGAATTGAAGCACTTGAGGACTTGGTACACGGTGGTGTGTGAGGCATTTTCTTGTAGTGTTTCCAGGACTTCTGTATGTGCTGAAAGTACAGGTATAAGTTAGCTCTGAAGAGGGGGTAACCTTTTCACATTAAAAAAAAAAAAAAAAGAGGGGGGTTGGGTGGAATTTCCATTCAGCTTTTTCTTCTTTTTAGCTCTAGTTCCTTAGTCAAATTTTTGGGGGTACAGTGTGACAGGTGAAGAGGAATGCTTCAACTGTTCCTTAAGAGGTAGACATATCTCTTCTGCCAATAACACAGTAAACCCCCTTGTTTAGTGCTTAAATACTGGAGCTAGAGCTAATCTGAGTTGTGAATGAAACCTGATGAGCCTGGACTAATCACTTATGCTGATGTCTCACTTCGAATATAAAGTATATCGTAATTTATGACTACTTTGTAATTTGATGACATTTTCTTGAGATCCTCTATTTTATAAAGATTTAATTTTACAATTTTTTTTTTAATATTGTAAAGGTTTGTTGCTTTGCTTTGAGATCCTCTGACTGAAAATCTTATAGGCAGAAGGAGTCACAAAGGGGAAATCCTGCATGCTAAAAAAAAAATCTCATCTGCCACAGCATGTAGTATCTGTCCCTGGGGATGTTTCAATGGAAAGATGCAGCAAAACTAGAAGAAAAAGAGCATTAGATGTTTGACTAGTACCTGAATTTTACACTCGCACATAGGTGATGGGTGTTTTTCACTATTTGAAGAAGAACTCTTATTTCACCGTTGCGTGGGAGAGTTGCAAATACTCATCCCTGGTGCCAAGTACCCCACTAGTGGCATAACCAGGGTGGAGGTGAACCCTTTTGTAGGCTGATAGAGGGTCTCTTGCCACTTCTGCTCCAAGGATGCCACCTCCAAAATGTTTCACATGTAACTTTTAAGTGGAATATTGAAGTCTCTCTCTCTCCTGAGAGTCATCACATTGAACTCCTGTTGTGGTTTTTTTTTTTTTTTTTCACTGAGATGCTCCCTTGAGGAGTTTCCCTGTCAAACTATCAAACCTCTGCAGAGATACTGGCTTTGCTTGCTGTAGTAATCCCTTCTGCCAATTCTTGGGACACACGAGGATCTGAACATTGTCAGAAAGGACAGTGGTATGTATTAGTGGAAAATGCTTCTGACAGAGCAGCAGGTGTTGCTCAATATAATCTTCCCCATGGAAGTCAAAAAGAGCTTGGTGCCTGCACGAAATGATGAGATAGCAGCTGCTGGTGGAGTCCAGCTCTGTCCTGTCCCAGACATCTGTGCAAGTACAGCTCCCTCTTACAGCCTTGCAGAGCAGATGTTAATTGAGGTGGATATATGAATATATGCTGGGGAGGAGTGACTGGGGCTGAAGGCGGAGGTGGAGAGGGCAAGTTTCCATATAGGTTTGTCCAGTTTTCATCTTTTTTTCTCATGCAATGATGTGTGGTTGCTGTATAAGAAGGGATGATGAGCTAGGTCGACCTTTGATATGATCTGCTGTGTATTAACCTGCCACACCAACATAATAATTTCTGTTGATTAATTATTAACACAGTAGCAGTGGAACTCCTCATCCTTCAGGAGCAAGTAATCTGTTTTCTGTTCCCCCTGGGTGGTGGTGGCTGGCTGTCACACCATACCTCGTTGCTTCTAGTTAGGCCTGTGTTTTAGTGGGTTTTGTTTTATGAGACTTGGCGTCGAGATATTGCAGTGATGGAAATAGTACAAGTCCTTTAGGCAGATACAGCAGTTTACCTGGAAAATTATGATACCAAAACAAAGTGAGAAACTGTGTCTGGAAAATGAAATTTTGAGAAACTTGGAACTCTAAAGCCAAGACATCTCTTGTGGAGGTGCATGCACAGGGTCCGGTTTTCTGCTGTCTCTGCACTGCACATAACTCTGCTGTAGGAGTTGTGTGATGGAGAGCCACCTCCCCACCGATTTATTTATATGCACAGCAATGTAACTCAGCCTCTGAGTGAGGTATTTATACCAGTGGGATCCTAGTGCTGTATAAATAATTGCAGTATTGCAAGCATTGCCTGCTGACTGTATGGCATAACCACGCTATTTATATGAATCTGACAATATAACTATAGCCGTGGAAGACGATTTAAATACAGCCGGCGAAGTAAGTATACCCTTAGGAAGGTATAACTAACTACACAGATAATAGTATCAGGTAACTGTACCCACAGGAGAGCATAAACATACAAATAATAGCCACAATGTAAGTACAGTATAGAAGTCAGAGGGTCTCAATATTGATATAATAGCAATAGGGTAACTACTCAGAGGAGAGGAATATGACTGTCTGAATAACAGCTGCAGCCTAACTGCGGCGATGGGAGAGGGTAGCTCGGAGAGTTATAGCCGTGATATAACTCTCCCAGTAACAGGAGGTCACCTGCGTGTGGCCAGCGCAGCGTTTGAATTTGAAACTTCAAGGAACTGGGACTTGAAGGGTGGGGAATTAACTGCAGAGAGGGTCTGTTCCTGGGAAGCAGAGCGCTGGGGAGGGGGGAGTTGTGTTTTAGTAAGGGAGGGTGATGGATGGAGGATTGCAGTGGATTGGGCATGCGAGTTGCTGCTTTCCTGGTCACTTCCCTAGGAATTCAATTGGAGAACATAGTTTTAAGGTGAAACGCAGATGTCCTCAAAAAGAAAAGGTTTCCCAACATGTGAAGTGGTGATGTGCCCATACAGCTGCAGAGCAGCGGCATCGTGCTGTGTGTGCTGAGTACGGGGTTAGTAACTTCTGCCAGAAAGGAGGGGATGGGAGAGCAGAGAGACTCGAAAGCAGCGCTTTGTGCAGTGACAAACAGCAAACATAAAGGGAAACTGTCAAAAATAATGTCTCAATTTGTTGTTCTTTTTTCCTTTATTTTTTCCAAGTTGGTCTAATTGACCCTCTAAAGATAGATGGCTTTATTTTTTTTATTCCTGTGCCTCCTAAAACTAAAAAGAGAAATAAAAATCATTGCCAATTACCCTTTATTTGTATACAGCTCTACAGTAACAAAGCCATCTGAAGAGACAGCAGAAGCAATCTTCTTTCCCGCTGCTTGCCATGTTAGATTGAGACTGGTGCTGTGTTCTCTGAGCTGTGTTCAGATGGAAATTGGATTGAGTAAAATAATGACTGCTGTCTCCTCTAGACCTTCACATGGGCTTTATATCTTTCATAAGATGTGTGTTTGACAGTGGAAGGGGAATGACTTAATTTTAAAATAGAATCGGTTTAAAGCTTCCATGCAGTGCTGGTCAGTGTATTGTTTGAGACAAGAAACTGGGTTTTGGAGTGGGGTTAACTTTGAGTTAATTTTTCATTAATTGTTTGGAAGATGCTGATTATCAAAACCCAGAATTGAATACCTGAGGAGCTGCATTGAGGATGAGCACTGAAGCACCACCAAGTCCAGGGCACAGTGTTTCTGAGGTTGGCAAATCATCTCGCTTGTTTCTGAGAAGTTGGTCTGATCAGTTCTGATTTTTAGAAACAGGGAGCAAATAAATTCCTTGCTATCTCTTTGGAAATGTAGTATAAATATGTAATTATTAGATTGGTTTTCCTTTGTCCTTGGTTCAGTGACAGCTGTCTGAATGCGAAGACAGCTCTGTAGGAATTGCTGCCTGGAACAGACCGGTGGTCGTCCAAGGGAGCATTATATCTTATGAATGGCTCATTGGAAATCTAAGAATAACCTCCATTATAGAGGTGAGCTGAAGTGTCTGGCCACTTTACCTTAATGTGCCAAGAATATCCTTTACTCTGCAAGCAAGATGATTAGGAAACCCTTGAGGCTCAGCATTAAATTCCTGCAGGGTGCAGGGATACAGGCACAAAGTGCAAAGGCCAAATGAGATAAGAAGTAGATTTTCTGCTTGAAGCTTCCCACTTACAGGAGGAAGGATGTGCACTATTCCCTGAAGAAAGCTTCTTTGGGAGGGTGTCTCATTAGCAATGCATGTTCCCCTTTTTAAAGTTCAACCTGGGAGCCTTTCCTGATTTGAAGTGACTGAAAGCGATGGGGCAGTGTGCTGGTGGGTTGGGCATGGGTAGCACGAAGCCCTACAGGTAGAAGGAAAGGCCACCAAGAAGGGGAGGGAAGTGATGCTGAGCGCGGAGAGATGTCAGCTACGTTATTCACCAGTTTCCTTCAGGCCAGCTGCAAGACTCACGTTCTGCTCTGCTGCATTCAAAAAATCACCGTGGCGAGTGCTCTGCGCAGTCTCCCAGCCAATTTAACAACGCCAATGGATAGATTTACCAGATGGTATCAGACACAAGTAGCAATGTCTGACAGGCCCCCATAATCATGGTTTATATTGGTTGAAACCAAGGTTTCTGGAATGACACAAAGTGCTTATATATTGGTTGCACAATCTGGTTGGGCCTAGTCCTAATCAGAGTCCTAAACAGGTCAGTAGCTGCAGAAATGAGGCAGACTTGAGGACATATCTGTTGCAAGAGCTAACAGAGGACTTCCAGGGGTTCGCTTCCTCAATCGGTGATGCAGGCATCTTAATCTCATTCTCAGTGTTGGCCCTTCCTCTAGGAGGTACCTATCTAGCTCTTGCATTGTTAAAAAGAGTGATTATCGATGATGGACAAAGGCTTTTTGAGAAAAGACTAATTGTTCCAAATCTCTGCAAGAATAGCAAGCAAACAAACCAAAGCAAAAACAAACTGCTCCTGACAAATAGAGCCATAATTGCCAGCCTGTTGGAGGGTCTCCCAGCATAGGCACTGTTCGCCCTACCCAGTTTCTGTTGTTCATTTAAGCAACTTGGGTGCCTTGTCCCTCTGGAATTGCTGTCAGGTTAATGGAGGGGAGTATGGTTCTTTGGAGAGTGATTTAAGGCATGTCAGCAAATGCCTAATTATGGTGTTTTGAACCCTCTGCCACTTCTATTGCTTCTCCCTTGGTGATTGGTGAAAGCGTGGGAGGATTGGCCCATAATGAACACAGAAGAACTTGAAGCTGACAAAGTGTGAACACAAAAGGGGGAACAAGTGATGGGCAGATGCTTCTTTTAGCAAGTTAACTTAGATAATTAAACCTTGGTAGGTCCAGGAACCTCTTTTTTGCTACAGACCAAATGCATCCTATTTGCCAATGGACCCTGTGGTGTCACTGGGTCACTGATGATGCACAACTGATGGCATTGGCAAGGCTTATTCATCATGGCTTGTGTGGGGATGAGCGTTTTCACCAGTAGCTCACAAGTTCCTGTCAAATGGTGGTGTCTTGGCAGCTTATCTGACAATCTTGGCTCGGTTATAAGTAGATTGAGGCAGTCACTAGTGCTCTTATCGACAGTCCTGGCAGGCTGAGCATGAGGGACTCTACATGGAGTGTAAACTACCTTCTTGCACCTAGATAAGGCTCTTCCAGGGCAGGCAGAGGTACAAAGGCAAGCTGGTGCCATACTGCTGGGAGAATTATGCTGGCACTGCTGTGATTGGTAGACAGACTTGTCAGCTTTTCCTTGAACACAGGTAGAAAATTAATAAAACAGCTGCTTGTCTTTCACAGGTTCTGGTGCTAATGAGGTGAGTGCTCCTCTGTGTTTTTGCAGCATGAAAACAGTGAAGTGCATTGATGCACTCTGGTGGTACTTCCCATCTGGAGAGGTTGATGTGCTCAACTGCCCAGCAGTCTGCTGCTGCTGAAGACGTCCATTAACCTCATTCACTGTGGTAGGGCTGTGCATGTGCTTCATATTCCTCTTCAGTGGCTGATACAGTCCTGAAAAAGGAAGGGAACAACATAATTTCTTTTTACTGATTTGAAAAGTTACTGTTCTGAGAAACTGAGATTTTGGGGGGTGTTTCAGCCTTGGCCATGCAGTGGTGAAGTGCTTTACTCTTGCTGTGATCCTGCTAAGTTCTGTTTTCCCTTTGAATCCCAAGGTAAAACAGCGGAAAGTTAAAACTTGGCTTGAATGTTCATTGGCACAAACAGTGTACCAAGAAGGTCTAGGTACCTGTGAACAGGAGTAAGCAGAGTGTGGTTGCTCTATCTGGAGTACTTGGTAGCAAATATGTGGCTAAGATTAGGGTAGAGATGATGTAAGGAAGTTCTGAGAATGGGGTGTGGTTTTTTTTTTTTAATAGTTAATATCTATGCCTATTAAAGTGAGTGGAAGTTCTTAGTGTGACCTGTGTTTCCAAGCCTTTTGCTATTCTAATATTATTTGTTTAATTCCCTGTAGCCGCTGCCACTGCAGACTTACTGGGTTTGGTTTATTGTATTTTGTTTGGATCCAACTGACAAGATCTGTTGCAATTTGTTGTCTTTATTGCACTTATTCTTAGTGATTAAGGAGTTCAATATGTTTCGATTTAGCTAATGACCAGAAATTGTGCATTATAAGGTTTCAGTCCCAAAATTCCATCATACAACACTTTTTTCCGCAGCAGTCAGCTGCTTTGTGTCAGTCTAACTTTCAAAGAAATGTAATAGCAATTTAATGGTAATGGTAAAACAGTTGTACTTCGTTAAATGCAGTCATCTTTTCCTTTAGAATTTCAGCATTGCAAATTTTACTTGACTCTTGACTACTGTTTCAAAACCACTCTTGCTTAAGGCCATTTCAGAATATCCTACCTCAGCCCATACATGCTTTATGATGGTAATAGGCCAAATGCTACAAACAAAAAGAGGTGGTTCAGAGTAAACTTGTAGAATTTTTTTCCAAAGGATGTTGTAAATGCAGGAGGTTTGTATTGACCTCCACAGACCTCCTCTCCATACACCGAAGAGAAGTGCCTGGTAGAGAGATGTGTTGATCAAGATCAGGCTCGGAAGAACCCAGACAGGAAGATATTTGAAGCTTGGGAGGCTGCTTGGGGGTGTCATATATGCCTGCCCTCTTCTTGGTCTTCACTGGATGTCCTCTTGTGCCCACTGCTGAAGGCAGCATGTCAAGCTAGATGGAGCCTTAGTCTGGGTCAGTGTGGCTGACATTACATCACCTTTGTTGGCTACTGTGAAGCATGAGATTTTTTTTCTTTTTAATTGGTGAGTGAGTTTAGGATTTCTTGAATTATTATTATTTTTTTAATTTTTATTTTTTTTTACTTTTGCCACTGAACAGCAATGAACCCTCTCCACCTCAGCTGGCTTCCTGGCAGTGGTCACAACCACGCTTCCCTCTCACTGGTGGTGAGAGGCAATGGTAAAGTTCAGTTAATCTCAAAGTGTTGGAGATACGCTGAATTACTCAGTAGAGGATTAAGGTTAGTGTAAAGCTGTTGTTTGGATGTCAAGTCCTTCTTAGTTGGTAGCTGTTCATAGGAGGAACTGGGAAAAAGGAGAATTTGTGTCAGTCAATAGCTGTTTTCATCAGCACCTTAGAGAGAAAAACCTACACTAAGCCTGTCTGAAAAAAAGCAGATATATTTTTCCCCATATGAATTCTGTTCATCCAGTATTGTCGTTCCTTCCTGTTATGAAGCTTTTTTTCTGCTATGTTTTCCAGCTGGCCCAAATATTGCTTAGCATAGCAGCCTCTTTTTAACAGAGGTCTTTCTAGCATTAATACCCTGTGTTCTTTTCATTGGAAATGCTGCTGTTGCTATACAAAGTTGCTCTGAACATTATCCTGTGATCCAGAGGTTGTCCTTTGTGAAGGCAAACTGAAATGCTAAGTATATATCTACACAAGAACGGGAAATCTGCATCATAAATTGGCAATGTTCTAACACATGAATATAATTGAATACTGTAATCACTGTTTCAAGCGATTTGTTGCTGAATTGATGCCTTTTCAGTCTAGGTCACTAGCTTATTTGCAGGAAAAGGTCCTCACCATAACATGGCTGTTGGGTGGTTTGTGTGAAATGACATGGTCGTCTCCATTTGTTCCCTTACGGACGAATCCATATGTGATAACTGGACATACTGATAGGAGAGGCAAAGCAGGATTTTGGTGCTGGAGACCAGTGTTGGCTATGGCAGGCGAGGCACCAAGGGTTTGTCTTGCTGCTGCCTCCACCACACATGCCGTAGGGTAAAGTTTATCTTTCCACGTTGCCAGCCCAATAGAGTTCTTGCATGCTGAAGTTTAGTTCAGTGTTAAAAGGAAAAAAAAAAAAAAAGGTAGTCAAGGGAGGGTGGTTCTTGTGTAACTTAGCATGCTATGGATGAAGGGAAAATACCACCCTCCGCACTTTGGCTTTGAGAAGAGTGGGGGGGAGCTTAGCACTACTTAGGAAGAGCAAAACTTCATGAAGGAAAGAGGTGGGATTTAACTCACTGGTTGGTCTCCTTTTTCAGTACTTCTGTGGCCTTTCAAATCCTTTGTCTTGAAGCTCTCTGCCAGGTGAGAGACAGAAAGTTATCTTGAAAGCCAGGAGAGGTGTCTTGCCTGGGTCCCTCTGGAGAAGCAGCTCACTAGTAATGAAGATGGCCATTACTGCTTGTCACCTCAGTGGATCTCCATTAAGTCAAAGCCCTTGTCCTTCTCTCACTGGTACTCAGTGATTTGCGTGCTGAGCTGTGTCCCTTCCTGAAGCCAAAGTGGGTTTTGCTGCATGCAATTTATACAGTATTTCTGAGCTGCTGAGAGACAGTTCTCCAACCCAGTTTTCCTTCTAATGTTCATTTCTGCATGAAGATAAAAAGTGTTTTTGAGGATTCCCTTGAGGACCAATTTAGAGTTCAGTTTTGATTGAATTAGTTGGATGTATGTAAATAGAATCACGCATTTAACAGAAACCCAGATGAAAGACACTTTCAGGAGGGCTTGGGGTAGATGTCGTCAGTTAGCCTGCAGCAAGCACCTCGGAGCAAATCCTTCGCTTCTCCTTTTTATCGTGGTTTATTCCTTTCTCCTTCACATCTCAGTCACTGGTGAATACTGTTGTTGTGAGATGTATCTTTGTTTTGGGCACTTGTGCCTTAGATCTACCTTGGGTTTGTGACTGGCCCCTTTTATGTAGTCATGGGCCACAGAAAAAAAGCTTTTGTGCCATTCCCGAAGCCCTAGTGTTTGTGGAAAAACTGGAGTCATAAATATGGATGGCACAATTTGTTGGCGTGAGCAGGGAGGGAGGTGAAGATTAAGGAAAACTGCTTTAATTAGCTGTCTCTGTGTTCGGGGGTGTGCACCCCATGCGTCTGCAGCCCAGAAAGGGGGATGTGGGATGCCTCATTACCTCCCTGCTGCAAGCATGTGGCTGATGAGGAACAGCTGCCTGCAAAGCTGGCAGCCCAGGCAGTGTGCAGGCAGCAGATGCAGTGAATGGAGCAGGGGCTGCGAGTACAGCTGAGGTTGTAAAGGGCTGCATGGTCCCGCATCTCCATCACACAAATCAGGAGCGCAGGGACTGGCAGCCAATTTACACATTGGCTCAGTAAGCTTGGAGCACCAGGCTCTGCTCTGGACACATCTCCTGTGAGTCGCTGAGGAAGGTGACTTCCAAGGGCTCACCTCTATTCCTCATGCCAAGAGCCTTAATTGCAGTCTTCTTGATGGGGAGTTATTCTTCATCTGACCTTCATCATGAGGTCATAACATGACTGTATCAGTGCTTTTGCACCCAAAATCACCCATTCATCTTCCTGTGGGAAGCCATGACCTCTGCAAGAAGTACCTGCTGGGCTGTAGCTGGGAGAGGTTTGGGACTGCTCCAGCAAACGGGCAGTGCTTGCTGCTGATGTGGCAGGGTCGGGTCCACCTGCCGAACTGAGAACTCGGGGAAGGTCGTGAATTAGAGGGGGGGGACAACACTCATGCTTTCCTAGGTGACTTGGAAGTGACCAGCTTGCTTCCATTCCACCACAGGTTTGGAAGGGTCCTTAATTTGTGTTTCCTTGGGTGTGCAAAGCTCAGTGCTAGAAGCAGGAAAAGGTTGGGCTTTCCACAGCAAAGAGGACTGTGCAGTTAAACACAGATGTATATAATCAGCTGTGGGACCAATTCTTTCATTTCAACCATCTTGTAGAAGCACAAATATCCCCAGTAACAGCAAGGCTTTTTGAGCCTTGTATGCAGAATAATCTTGTCAGCGCTGCACTCACTTGTAGCCGTGCTATTTAGGCAGGGCCTAATCCAGTTCAGATGCAGCTATACTGCTTCTCTGGTATGTCTGTATGGCACATGGTGCTGTGCAACCAGATACCCTGCATCGTTTTTAAAAGCAAAGTAAATAAGATGCTGTCCATGTCCTCCCTCCCACCCCTAAACCTGCCTGCCTGCCTCCCCAAATTTGGGCTCTTGAGAGTTATTTAGCTAAAGGCTAAATCACATTACGTCATACACATTAACTGGAAACAAAGCAAGTCTCAGCAGACACCTGAGCAGATGCCAAATGTCAAGTTTGATGGAAAATGCTTAATTACTTCTCCCAAACCTACTCCCCCTCCATGTTTTTTGATAATTCCTCTCTTGCAGTGTGAAATGTCCTCTCTGTTTCAACTCTCAGTTCGGCTCTCCAGGCTCGGGCTTCTTGTTCCCTGCGAGAAGCTGGGAAACTCGGATGAGGGAGCTTGGAAGAATGGGATCGTTTCAACACAGTCTTTGCAGCTTATTTTTATTCTTAGTTTCATGGTCAGCTTTCTTCTATAGCATCATTTGGGGGTTTCGAGGTTTTCTTTCTGCTTTCTGTCCCTCAGCTCTTCTTTCCAGTGGATATTTGCACTGTATCTCTTTGGCTGTATTTTTACCACTTGCTGTATTCCATGAGAGTGAGTTGCGGAGTGCATGGTGGGGGTGTGGTAAAACCTGGGAGTAGAGCTGCTTGGGAGTGTGTCTCTGATCCTAGGTGGGAGTCTGAAACGCTCAAAAACTTGTCATAGGAACTGTGTATTATGTGCGTGAAATCGAGGTTCAATTCACTGTATGAAAGCTGGTCAGGGCACAGGCTTAAAGCTTGCTTTCCACAGCCAAAGTGAGTGCACTGTCCATGAAGCTATTCTGGGAGGACCTCTATTTTCTCCCCACTGTTTTTTGCTGTTGGTCTAATGATGAATTCAGATGGGTTTTGTCCCTAGGTGGGACGAATATACGTTTATGAAATCACAGTTACTTTTGCAGGGTAGAAAATCCCCCCCTACGAAGGCACAGCAGTTGGGTGTATAACCATTCAGAAGGACAGCAGTGAGGATTTGAATACACAGCCTTGATTTGAATACATGGTCTTAGACTGGTGCTGTCTCCAGGAGCTGTATTTTAGCTATTGGAGAGCTTTATGCGCAAAGAGGTTGAGCACTGTATCACCAGCAGAAGCTTTGCACATCCCAAATGGTGGAAAGCAGGGGAAGGAGAGCTACAGAAACCAAGAGGGCTTTTGGGAACACAAATAGTCCTGGGGATGTGGAAATAGGTCATGCAGTCCTGTTCCCTACGAGTGGGGCAACTGCTGTGCCTGCAACGCAGGTTCAGTGCTGTGCAACCGCAGCTTCAGGCTTGCACCAGCAGAGACCTTCCTGCAACGCAGACAACGTGGCTGTGGTTTCTCCCTCGTGCAGACAAGAAGGAAATGAAGAATTCAGGGGTCTCATGGAGGAAATGGGGTTTTCTTTCTTTCTAAGTAGCTGCCCTGTTTCCAGGTCGTTTTCACCCTTTCCTGGTTCTTGTTGCATCTGAGCACAGCGATGCAGTTGCTGCAGAGCACAGACAAGGATGTATAGTGTGTACAAGGAGCCTGTTGATGGTACAGAAATGAGATGAATGAGTTGCATTTTTCTTTATATTTAAAATCCTTTCTGTGATAAATGAGTTTCCTGTGCTTGGATTTCACCGCTTTCCGGATCTGCCTGTGTGTCTTCCCCCAGTATTTTCATTTGTTGAGTCTGCCCCGTCCCACTGGGCCAGCCCAGCAGCAGCAGAGCTTTTCCTTGCACAGGATCTCCCAGCACACAGGGAGCCGTGATTTGGGAGGAGCGGAAGGGATAGTGGTGTGTGTGCTTGTTGTTGTAGTGTTTCCAAAGAGGCGGGAAACTAGACAGTGTGGTGGACATCTGCAGGACCTGAGAGATACTCTTTCACTGTATGGCAGGGCAGCAGCAGCCTGTAGCCTGACATTATCATAAAGAAGTGAACATAACAAGAAGAGAATGAAATGAACTTGTATTTGCTCCCTTTTTAAAGGGTAGTTCCCTCAGTGTCCCCTTGCTCAGGATCCCCAAGGTGCCCATCTGCACCTGAGCAGCCTTTGACATCTTCAAGCAGTCCTTGCCCACATGGGTGTTCACGCTTGCACCAGGGCTCAGATGTCCTCTTCCACTGGGCTCTGGTGTTTGGAGCATCTTCAGTCCCATCCAGAAACAAACCCAGAGCAATTCACTTTGATGTGTAAAGTCTGAATTAATGTTTTGCGCCTCTTGGGGAAGAGAGCAAGGGGAATGTGTTGGCCTATATTTCATCAGAGGAAAAAACTTGTTTAGTTGTACGCACAGCGCCAGGATTTCTTAGACCGTATGGTCTGTGTGTTGCTCAAGCGCAGGATCTCCAAGCCTGCTCCATTCCCCATGTGGCAGCTTTTTGCTGACTTGTAAGCTGCTGGCCAGAACAAGGGCAGAATTAAACTTTCTTTCATTTCTTTCCTTGAATGTCAAAATGGGATTTTGAAAAAGAAGCGTCTCCTCTGGCCATTTGTGGCTGCGTGCACAGCCTGTTGGAGAGCAGGAACCCCCTCCTCAGTTCTGAGGAGGATTGTGAAGTTCAATTCCTTAATAGTTGTGAAGCACTTGATGCTTTGGTGATTAATGCTATAGAGAAGGCACGACTATGGGGAACATGGGACCTTGGATTTAGAGCAGGCTTTGATTGGGGTGAGGTGAGTTGGGTGCTGAGAGGCCCCTGGCTCTGTGGTTTCATCAGCATGTGGAAGGATAACCTGTTTGGTTATCACCATTAAACCACTGAAGAGAAAGAAGAAGAGACTCTCAGTTTAAAATAGTACATATCCTATAATTAAAAACATGCACCTTCATATTCATGCACTCAGAGGCTGAATTAAGGTAATAAAAACACTCTTAAATGTGCACTTCATAAGGCTTTTATCATGCAGTTTATAGTGTTAATATTCTTGCACTCGGTTCTGTTTTTCTATGTGGTTTTTATGTGCAATCTGTCTGGAGTGGTCAGGGACAGGGTACAGGCAGTGACAGTATCTGCACATGGGTTTTTGAGCACAGAGAAGCGGTAGCTGGCAGCCCCAGAGCTGCTTGCGGCCAGCCTGTCTGCCAGCAGATCAGGTTCCCTGTGTCCTGGCACGGTGGTGCCTTGCTAAATTACGATCTGAGCCCGCTCCACACAAGGCGTGTTTTTCCAGCAAGTTGAGCATATCAGTTGTTCAGCTGAATCTCAGCTGGACTCTCTTCACTTCATTGGAGAGGGCAGAGCACTTTCCTTTCCTAATTAATCATTAATTAGGGTGTGAGGTCTTAATGTCTAATGCTTGGTGTGTCGCAGGAGCTGCTCAGCGTCTTGCAGGATTAGCCCCCAACTTGTTTGCTCAACTCTAGCACCAAGCAAACTGCAAATGGGGAGGGAATAGGAAGGTTTTAGATTTATTTATTTATTTATTTTTGAGAAACAGGGTCATCTTATGCCTTCCCCAGACAAAATAGCTTTAAGAGAGAGAACATTTTTCTGCAATAACATTGATTATTTTTCTGTGGCGCTTTCTCACAGAAAAAATGTGTTGCTGCGGTTCCTGCTCAATGTTTTGGCAGGGTATTTTTAAAATTATTATTCTCTATGCAAAATGCTCTTGGGAACTGATCCTGATCGAAGGTAAAGGAACAGGGCAGAACTGAGAGGGACAAAGCAGTAAGCTGTTTTGTCCATCTGCAAAATTTACTGGGTTCTGCCTGGTCCTTTGTATTCCCTTTATTTATTTGGGTAGAAACCCATTGAGATTACAATCTCACCTTCTAGGATGACTTGTCCCAGTCTCTTGGTTTTGAAAAGCAATACTGTGGTCTCCAAACCATCGTGGGGTGACACTCTGGCTGGTCTCTTTTGCTACTTGCAATCTGTTATGCTGTTATAGGAAGGTGCAAATGGTTTGTTTGTTTGCTTTTTTTCTACACAGCTCCCGTAAATCTTTCCTCCCCTGCTCAGGGTGTGACTTATGACTCGTCAGAGGGTTGGCGAAAATCACCCTGAAAGGGATGGGAAGTACCAATTTGCTGGTCAAACAGCCAGTAAGCCATTTATTTATAAGGGCAGGAAGGAACACTCCTGGAAATCACAGCTCTGTTCCTCTTAACAGCCATCCCCACTGCTCCTGGCATAGCAATGGTGTCGATTGTTTTGCTCTGCTCTGGGGTGGGACGGCTGATCCTGTGCCTGGAAAGACCTGGGCTAGCAAAAGGAGGAGTGGAGGGTACCTTGCTACCCCGTGTGCAGACAGACCCTTTCCCTATAGATCCACCCTGACAACAGACTTGGCAAAGATTTGACTTCAGTACCGGCATTGGTGCTTTCCCCTTGCGTAAAAATAAGCCTCTCCCATGGCTCAGCTTGGTGGCAGTCCTAAACAATGAAGTATTTTCCAGTAGTCCACAGCACTGGCAAACCTGCGCATGGGTGATGTCTTGTGATGTTTTCCCATGTGCAGCCCCGGTCAGGCCTTGGACCTGCAAGGTAGGACTTTGCTGCACCAGGAGTTTCAAGGGAGATGTTTGCCCTAGCAACAAATTTTATTTGGGTTTTGCAGTGAGAAAGCCTTTGAAAGAGCAGGAGGCTGGGTCTGACTGTGCTGATGTCAGTCTGGATTTAGCTGTGTTGAAGGGAATGAGGTTAGTCTAGATTGACACTGGCATAAAAGGAAGGCAGAATTAGGCTTAGGGTATCTAAAAAATGTCTTAGGTCTTGATTCATCAAAGTACTTAAGCATGGTTGAATTCTTCCTAAAGCCCGTATGTTAGCATTTTGCTGACAGGGGACATTTATTTTTATTCAGAAATATCAGAAAGGACTAAAAGGAACACTTTTGAAATGGCTTCCTTCTGACTAGAAGTATAATTGGTTCTAAATTCGGGGGCAAACATGAGAAAACATATTTTAGGCTGAGAATTTCTTGTATGCTAAACAGCAGAAAGCAGCTGCTAATGAAAATATTGTGTCAGTTGCGATGGCAACATTGCTAGTGCAGTGGTGTAATTATTATTTTTGATAATGAAGGAACATACTATTATTTTGAGCCAAGAAAGCTATGAAGTGGTCATTATGTAAATCATGTAGGAATTTTTTTTTTACTGGCAATAACTTATTTCTATACTATGTTATAATCATGACATAATCACAATCTCAAGGTAATACAAGCACTTGTCTGCCCTTTGTGCATCAAAATACCCCAGAGATGTAATTATCTCATGGCTACGACATTTTATGACAAGTCTTATTGCTTAAATATTGCAAGCCCTGAACACTGATATGTACAGAAAACATTAAATATTCATTTTCTGATACATGTATTTATAAAAATCTCATTTCTCTACTGCGTGAGTGGTGGTTTTCAGGTCACCCAATTCAATAGCTGTGAGGATATTTGAGGACTCAGGGATTCTTGCTCATTTGAATTTCTATAGTTTTATTTTTCTTGGGCAAAATAAATGCAGTGTCTACTTTGCTAGGAAACAGAAATACATTTCTTCCACGGTTTGTTCTGCTAATAGTCCCTGTGCACTGCATGTGCAGCTGCCCCAGCCTAATTCATATACATCCATATAAATATATAGCACTTGGTGCAAGGCTGTAGCTCCTTCCATCTTTTGCAAGGCGCAGACTGACCTTCCACCCCCCTCGTGCCTGGTAGTTCATAGTGCGGAGACAGCCTTGGTCAGGCTGCAGGAGGGGAGTGAGGTTTCCATTTCATCTCTTCTGTCTCTCTGAGCTTGGTGAACAAAACTTCATTTTTTGAATCGTTACTAAGCGCTTGTCTCTTCCGCAGGATGAACAAATCCACCAGTCCCCCCACTAAAAGTGTCCTTTTTTGTGCTGAAGCAGCGTGTACCTCCCCAGTCATTTTTGGCCAAAGCAGTCCCTTGCGTTGAACCTGGTTTTGGCCAGCTGGTGTCTGGGTGGCCTCAGATGCAGAAAGAAAAATGACCAATGCTAGTAGCAAATGTTAGAAGATGCCTCAGCTTTAAAAAAGCAAACCAGTTTGTTCCTGGTCTGTATCAGCACAGAATTGTCTGTTTCATATTTTGGAGAGTGGATATTAGGTATGGCTTGTGTGAACTTGTGGGGTCAATATCATATACGTATGAATGCTATGCGTGCCCCGGGGTCTCTTTGGAGTCTGTATCTGTGTTGCTCTGGCTGTGGGAATTGCCAAGTTTGCTCCTTTCAAGCTGCTCAGGATGAGGAAGAAGCCGGGGATCTCTCCTGATGAGTTTTGCTCCCAAGTTTCACCAGCAAGAGCAGTGCATATTAGTGTCACCTCCGATATCGGTAAATGGACTAGGAAAATTAGACTGAGAAAGCCAGGAGCTGTTGCTGGTGATAACGTGGCAGCACAGAAATGGGCAGTGAAGCTGCAAGAGGTACGTATGCTCCTGGGTGCTCCCCTTCTGGCATAGCCCACTGAAGTGATGGATAAACCCAGAGACTGCACATTCCTCAGTGGCAAACTAAATCTTCCCCTAGTAATTGCCTGAAACAACTTCTGGTGTTTTGGACAAGCTGAGCAGTCGTGCTGCTGCTTGTGCTTCTCCAAATGGCACAGGCAGCGAGGGGTGGCTTCGCTTGAGTGTACCAAATACTAGTGAGGGAAAGGAACCGGAGCCAACATGCTTGCCTTTTTTTTTTTTTTTTTTTTTTTTTTTTAATGTAAATGAATTTGAAATAAGGGGTCAAAATGCCATTTGTTGCATGTTTTTTTTGCCTGTTCAGCCCTGAGGAAACCTCTCTGTTATCACCCTCACTCAGGTACATAGCTATTTACCTCTTGTTTGGAGGAGAGTATCACTTTAAAGTCAGCCCTCTTCTGCTTCATATGCTTGAAAGGAAGTTAAATAACTCCTTTGCTCCTTTTAGTTTGTCTTGGACTCTTCACCCCTAAGAAAATGTGAAGCCAAGTGGAATCGGGGAAAGGCTATATAGCAAGCAGTTTGTCCATGAAATGTATTTGTTTTTAATTGCCTCATTAAGTCAAGTTGTGATGGATTATATGACCTTACCCAATGCAATCTGGCATAATGGGATGCTGTCAGAAGTTCTGGAATAACAGAGTGATATTCACTTGACTGGGGTTTTCTTGCTTGTGTTTATGGCTGTGTCAATCACTCGCAGTGGTTATATGCATTAAGAACGCCTTGGCATGAGAAAAGGCAAGGCCACTAATGGTTTTTGTCATGATTACTTGATGGGCTTGTTGTTCCACCAGGAATTAATGCCTTGCTGGTGGCACAGGAAGGAGGTGCGGGGCCGTTGTGCCATGGTGCAACGGAATGGGCGTTGGGCTTACAGGTTTCTGATGGTGCCTTCCAGGGCTCGGTCCATCAGGTATTAACAGGGATTGTAGCCGATAACAGCACAGCCGTTCTCTGCAACGCACAGGTTAACTTCCAGCTGAAGATAACGGAGATGTTTTTAATTCTCTGGTTGGTGTTTAATAAACATGGCTTGAATAGGCTCCTCCACACCACGTGTGTTTCAGAGAGGGGTATAGCAAATAGAGATGTTGTGTCCAAGGCAAAGCAAGCTTGCTTGGCAGCTGGGGCTGGTTTTGTTACTCCAGCCATGAGGGAACAGGAGCCTTCTCTTATTTCCTGGCTTCTGTTGGTGGCTTGTGTAATGGAGAGAGATGAGAATATCCTCTTTCTGTGATAGATGAGTTTTGTAGGTCTCAAACTGTTTAAATAAGACTTTTGACCACCCAGGAGCTCAAAATATCTCCTCCAAAAAAGGAGGAGAAAAAAGCACCCTCAGGTAAATTGTTATGTTACATTTGTTTTCCAAACCCTGTAAAAAAGAAAATAGCAATTTTGAATACAATTCCTTTTACCTTTTCCATTTCTACCTTAGAATCTCCCAGCTGTTAGATTAATTTTTGGATTCAACCCAAACTTATGAATATTTTTTTTGTTCCTCTTCACTTATCTCCCTCTCCTCCCCATCCTTTTTCAGAATAATTTCCAGTGGATGAAGTTTTTGGAAACAGTATTTCCATGTATAGGTCTGACTCACCCAGCACATCTTTCTTTAAATAAGATGATACTGGTGTTTTTTACATCATGAGTGGTTCTATTTAATTACCAAGAGCTGGACCATTGACTTGGATGGAGCCCCACTATGTGTAAATGGTCTTACAAGCATTGATTAGGATGGCAGGTTTTGACAGCTGAGTCAGCCAGAAACCTTGAAATACGCCATTTGGGGCTGTTTGGTGATAATGAGTCTCAACTGCCACAGGCTTTATTCTTTTTTTCAAAAGTTTAGAGCTTTCTCCTTCATCAGGACAAGGGCATTCTTCAGATTCTCTTGAAATGGATGCGGCACTGTCTGTTCTCCTGCAGCGGTCTCTGCTGTGGATATTTGTGAAGGAAGTGAGTGAGATTTAGGAAGTGTTTGGAGATAAGGTTATTTGCATTAAAGCTCACTGAGAAGTTGATTTTCATAATAATTTTTGAGGGTTATGGGGAAAAAAAATGAATTCTGAATCAGAACACATCTAAACTTAATTTTCCAAAGAAGTAAAATTTCACAGTATTCCTCATGAAAACACATAACTGTGTTTTCAGGAGAGTAGATTGCTCTCTGGCATTTCTGTGGCACTTTGGCTGAATTTGGTGTTATTCTTGTCAGCTTCATTCGAGCTCCTTAGCGGGAGGTGGTAGGAGACTGAGAAAATTCACGTCAAGTCCAATTTGCAGCTCCATGGATCCCTGTGCTTCCAGGCCAGGCATGAATTTGGAAGTGTCGGGCAGGGCTGAGCAGGCTGTTTAGCCCCACAGTTAGTCTGGCCACTGTGGCATGTGCTTGTAGTGTACAAAGTGAAAACACAACTGCATGCCCTTCTCGTTCAGCCTCCAGCATCCGTCTCATCCTGACTCCCTGCACAGCCTGATCCATGAGACAGCTGACTCCATCCCTCCTCTTCTCTTTGTTTCCTGTCGAGATTGCCCTGACAGACCCCCAGACCAGTTTGTTTCTGAGCACTGTCTACGTTGTGGCTACTGTGGACTTGGAAACCTTGGAGAAATGCAGCAGAGCCAGGCAGCGGCAAGGCTCCCATGGATACCTATGAAAATGGAGCTGATTCTATCAAAAGTTTTCTTAGAACCTGCCAGTCCTTTGGAAAAGCATATATTTCATCAGAAACCTCCTTTATTTCTGTTCCTCCTCTCTCTACTTGTCCATCTGCTCATTCCCATTCCACTCTTCTCTTTGCCTCTTCTTTTAGTTCCATCCTGAAGTTCTGGTACCAAGTGCTGGTATTGGGCTGCCAGCCCCTCTCAAGCAGCCAGAGTTGGCATGTTTTGGGGAAAATGCAAGCCTATGAGACAGCATGGAAGTGCGAATGTTTCTCTGGGGGCACAGAGGAAGCCACGGAGCTAAAACCTAGTCCTGATAAAATCCCCCGAGCTTTTAGAGTAATGAAGTTCTTTAGCAAGAGCTGTTGTTTGTGTGGAGCTGCTGTGCAGTGATTACTTTTTCAGTAAGAGTTTCAACTTCACCTGGGTATATCTGTGGTGATTACAGGACTGAACCTAAATGTCTAGGGAGAATATGCTAAACTTCACTGCTGTCGGTGACAGACTTCAGTGATACCTATCTCTGCAAGCCTAGGGGTTTAGACATCTGCTTTATTTGGGCTTCCTGCAAATTGCACCCCCAAGGAGTTTAAAGGAGTGAAATAATTTGTGCTGACAGTGTATGGTGTGGAAATGTCCTTCCTTAACCATGCGCGGCTTCAACATGGAAGCAAAGGCAGATTGATGGCAGAGAGCAAGTGGAAATCACACTGAGGTTTGGGTTTGATGTGGGGTAGACACTGGAGAAAGAAGTAGGTGGACGTGGGAAACTGGGTCCAGAAATGTCATTCCTTCTGTTTCTTAACTGTCCGAGATGCTGGTGAGGTAACTCAGCTTCTTGTACCAGAAGCACTGCTGTGTTTTCCTTTGCTTTGCAGGGCCATCTTTTCAGAGTATTTTGTTTTAATTCCCTTAGTACCTGACTGGGAAAGCTGAGCCTCTGAACAGCTGTAATAAGGCTGTGACTTCATTTCCAAATGGTGTCTCTTGAGAACATTAAGAAGGTGGTGGGGTTCAGGAGCAGTGAGCTGGCTGCTTCTCACTGGTGATGGCAGCTTCAGGGGTCAGGAGACACTGTAAGTAACAGGGGGTGATGAGCCGCTGGGAAGCTCTGGCACACAAGCTGAGATCCCGGCTGGAAGCTATGGGGAGAGGGGGAGGGCAGTGAGAAACTTGGGAACAGTCTTCCTCTTGTAGCCCCCATCAGAGCTGAGCCCTGGCTGCGAGAATCATTAATTTGAAGGAGCAAATGAAGTTGTTTTTCCTCCTAAATAAGCTTAGATCCCTGTATTGCACCCCTGCTCACTGTGCTATCCGAGTGCTTTGAGGTCTTGAATGTATTTGTGCTCTCAGGAGTATCTTGATGGGGGAATGTGCTCTTAACCTTGTTTTTAGCTGGGTGGTTGATGCAGAAGTCCGGCTGATTGCAAGGGGTTGGCTTGGCACTGTGTGGCATGGCCCATCGCCTCACACAGGTCAGAAGTGATGCCGTTTACCTCTCCTTCAGTAAGCCATGGACTTCCCTGACAGGAATAGGAAGGGTGTTTTGGGGCCAGTTGGCAGCTCTGAGGTCTCTCCATGATCTGGCCAGAGGTCCTCACAGCCTGAGCCATCTGCTGCTTGCAGGAGTCTGTCTCTGGCCTCTGTTTCTTGCTTACAGCAAGGCAGCGAGAGCTATTTCAACTTGAAATGCTTGGGAGTAGGCTTTGAGAGGCTGACTATTCACAGTCATGCCTGACGCTACTGGAGAATAGAGTAGGGTTTGCTCCTCTTCAGCTTTCTGATCTGCAAAATAATGACAACATTTGTTGGTGTGAATCCCCTGCGAGGCAGTGAGCTCGGAGCCTGTGCGTGAGGGGTGGTGGAAGTCTGTTTGCCTGCAGAACAGGTACGGTTTGGGAGGTGGGAGAGCAAGCCGTGCCCACCTCATCCCATTGAAATAGGCTGCTTTGTCAATGTGTCTTTGGTCTGCTGCAGAGTAAATGTCTTCCTAGTTCTCACAAAGAGCCGAACCCCCTGTCTCCATCTGAACTACTGACTGAAATGTGCCCCGTTTGTGAGAAGGGCCATGTTTCACCAGGGTTTGGGCTGAGCCCAACACCTTGTAGTCAAACTTCCCCTGCGGGTAATGCCTCTTCTGCATGGCACCCTCAGTCTGAATTCAGACTGGCAGGGCAGCTTCCAGTTTCATTCCACTGATGGTTCTCTAGCCATCCTGTCTTAAAAGCCAGGCGTGTAACTCGAATGTCTTTGCTGTTTCTTTTTTCAGTGATCTCTTGCAGTACTGTTTCTAGTGCTTCACTTATGACTCTCAGGGATTCAAGTGAAAGCAGAATTTTGGACCCATGTGTTTGTATACCTTTTGCCTCTGTGAAGGGTTAGAGATCATCCTCCACTAAGAAACCATTGTTACAGGATCAGTCCCTTTAGACTTGGGTACTACTGTGCCACTTGTAATACTTACACTACTGAAAAACTCCATGTTTCTCTGAACTTGCTTCCTTCTGCAGCTGTCTGCCAGCCTGCATTTGGCACAGGATCAATCTCGTCACCTTTCCAGATTTCTTTATTGAACCAGAAAAAAATTTCAGAGAGGCTATAGCATGGGATTGCTGAGAAATGGTACCTGAAAGCATGAAATTGTGGTATTGTGGAGCTGAAATTAAATGAGTGGTATCTTGGCGTGCAACGTTCCAACTTTCACAAAACAAGACCCAGAGTTTTGCTTTAACAATTTTATGTTGGTCTCTCCATTTCCTCTTCCAGTAGAAAAGTGTCTACCTGCATGTTTCTGGACTTGGCTGCAGCACACGTTTGGGTCTCTGCTATTCCCAGGGACGCCTAGGAGATGTGTCAGTCACCAAATGTCATTTTACCCCACTTTTCCAAGGCTGCGGCGCTCTCCCGACCTGCTGAGGATTGACAAGGACTATTTAATAGTGCTGTTACGATAGCACAGCAATCTTCAGAGGCCAGAAGGGCACTGCAGGTGCTGGAAAAACTTGTGAACTACTATCAAACAAGTGAAAGAAATGAAGGTAGTTGCAGGAAGGGACCTGGGAAAGAATATGTGCAAGTCAGATAAGTTCATATTTTACCCAGACCTGTGTAATCATTTCCCATGATAAATGGTCACCCTCTGTTCTCTAGTCTCAGCATTGTTATTGTTACAGTGAAAATACTGTGGCCGCTGTCAGGCACTGAAATTTATTTACGTGGCTGGTATGTTTTTTGTTGTCTCTACAGCAATTACAACCCTTTATTCATCCACAGATATTTTTGAACAGACAGGTGTTTTCTTGCCCCACAAAAACAAGCTAACAAAAAGCCAAATCTGCACCTGGTGCTTTCAACATTGGAAAGACTTTTAAAGCTATTTGACTTTTTTTAAAATTTTAATTCTGAGACCACATTCCCTTGAAATAGGCATGAGCTTAGTGTGAGTGGTTAGAAGTAGCTGTGTGAATCCTTCATTGCTCTGCCAGGCCTGTGCTGTTCTATTGCTTGAAGACTTTGAAATCCCCAACTTTCATTTCCGTAGCTGCAGTCAAGCTGGTAAGATGCTGCACACAGGTGGCAAACCTCCAATGTTATCCTCTTTCTCTGTTTTCTTGATTTATTGTCGTATTTATTATTTTGTAATAAAGCCAAAAGACCAAACTAATTCACTTGAAACGCAACAGTTGCAAGACACCAAGTGGTTGTCTTCACAAAAGCTTCTCATGATCTTTGAAACAGCTGGAAAATATCTAAGGGCAGGGAGTCAGCAGAAAGTTGCAGAGGGGGTCAGTGACATGAAGCCTTACAGCAGTGCTGCATGGTGTGATTAATAACTGCGGCAAGCCAGCTGGTGTTTTGTGCTGTCTGTAGCCTCACTATGCCTAGCAGAAACTTGGACTTACGCAACAAGCAAAATACATTGTGGTAGCGAAGGATCAGGCAAGGGCTTACTGGTGAAATAGTGCTTGGAGTAAGATGCACGCCCTTGCTTTGGAGGCATTTGCTCAGTGTTGAACAAGGACATGGTGTGTCTATGGTGTCTCTACGCTGCAGCAGACCCACGTTTTGCCTGTGATTACCGAGAACTGCGCTGCAGCGGTTGGTGATGCATGGGTTGACCTGTTGGCTTTGGGAACCTACTTCCATGCACTACCTCTGGAGAATGATGCCTTCAGTTTTGCCTGAAGGCTGCCTGCCAAAAAACAGGGCAGAGGCTTGGGTATGCTCAAATCTCTTGGCTGTGACTGGGGGGGCCCTTGCATAGGCAGATAAAGATGTGTTTCTGCATCCCTTGTTCCTTAGGGTCTTCCTGCTGAAGACCTACCACCCTTTTGTCTTTGTGGAGGGTGTGCCGTGCCTATATGTTATAAAAATTCAGGGCAATAGTACTGGCTGCTTGCCTGTTTGAAGTCACCTGGGGTGCTCCAACACTAAGAAGTACCTAATAATACTGCTGGTTAGGGAGCAGCCTCTTCCGTGGGGTGTAGGATGGCTCCGCTGTCAGGGGTAGGATTAAACAGGAGCATGAAGGAGAGGAGGATTGCCCGGGCTGAAGCAGAGCGGGAGGCTGTTCTCACTCTTGTCAGGCAAGAGGCAGCCACCGTGTGCTGCTGACTCACGTAATGACCCTTGTGCTAATGCTGTTCCTTATCATTTAACACAAAAATAAAACTGCTAAATTGAGACCAATTTGAAACATGCGTGGTTTGCTTTGGAAAACACTTAATAGCTGCTATACTTTAACTCTAGGACTACGAATGGAAAACAAGGGAGAAGTAAATAGTTTGCATTAACTTAGCAATATTAAACTGTTATTATTGAACTTTCCTAAATTCTACCCAAATCTTGGCTCAAATCAAACAGCTTCAGATAATTTGTGAGAAGTGGAAGGTGAAGCTAAGTGGGAATAGGACATGAAAGAGTGTGTGATTACCTGAATGGAAACCAAAGCGTTTCCAGTACTCACAGTAGTTAGTGAGTTGCTTTGAAGGATTTTCACCCCTTAAATCCTTAGTGCTTAGAGGCAGCAATTTCGGCCTTCAGATGAGTAGAGAGCAACTTGCTGCCCTGACTGCAGAATAAATTTAGAAAGCAGTGTGAGTGCAAGCTACAGGATTAGCAGCCAGGCTGGCCATAAAGCAGAAATCTTTCCAAAACAGGTTATTAGGAGATCTCATGATTACTTAATCATGAAAAAGTAGCCTGCAGGGCCTGGGTGGTTCATGGTGGCTTGTTGCCTTTTATAGTGCCCAGCCAGACCCTGTTTTAAGAATGGGGACACCAACCTCTCTGCTGCAGACAGCAGCAGCTCTACAGGTGTTTGCATGCTGGGGCAGACAGTGACATCGCATCGAAGACTATTTTTCCCTCTCCATTTGTAGAATTTGCCACACGATGCTGTGGCAGTGGGAAAATGCAGAATGGGCTGAGTGCAAGTAGCATCTGCAGTCACGGGAGACGTGCAAGTTGTAGATTTGGCCCCCGAGAGCTCATCTCAGCAAAATGCTTTATGTTGCTCCACGCTGTCTTGCTTTCCTGCTGCTCATCGTATTGCTGCAGCTCTCTAAAATATTAATTAGATGAGAAGGGGATTGCCCTCAGATGACCCTCTATAGCATTGCTTGCTGGTTTGAGAGTCTGGGCTGCATTACAGCCCCAAATTCATGTGTTTTATAGAAGTGGTAATGGTGACTCAGTATGGACAACAACTTGAATTGGTTATGTCAGCTCTAACTAATAACATTGAAGACCAATAAAGTGACTCTTAGATTGGTTTGGCATTATTAGTCTCGTTATTAATTATGTAGACATGACAGCAGCATTAGTGCTAGTATTAACCATCAAAATAAAATGGAATTGTACTCATAAATCTCACTGATGAGGAATACGTGAAGGATTACAGCCGTTCTCCAAAGGCGAGGAGAAGAAATGGAGTGAGTCTGGAGTGGGAGTAAGATGGAGATGGGGGGAAAGTTTGGGGAAGGATACCAGTATGCTGAAGATTGTGCAAAGAAGGAGCCTGAGCAAAGGGGAGCAGGACTAGGGGTAGTCTGGCCCTGCCTTGGGTGGATAAGGTTGGGTTCTTCTGCATGTTACCAGGAATTATGGACCCCATCACCCTTGAGCCCTGCTGCATGCATAGTGCTTCCCCCTTCCCTTTGGGACTCTGCTGCCGGCTTGATATCTAACCTGGGAACCACTGCAAAGGGTTTCTCTGTTGTGCGAGGCTGGGACAAGCACCCTGCCCATCTTCCAGGGTGCTTGTGAAAGCCTTAATGCTTGTGAAGAGCATGGGGATATCACAAATGGCAGGGACCAATGCAAACTGGGACGAGCGCTTGTCAGGAGCAGGCTTTGATTTGGGTGCTGCCCATGGACAGGAGCATGGGGAAGAAGGCACATCTGTCCTGCCCTGGAGGGGAGGCAGGGAGATCCTTGCTCAGCAGAAGAGCTGCCTTTGCTTCTGGGTAGCGGAGCCAGCTCTGACCGTGGTAAACTGCTGAGATGAGGCAGTGCAAATTACCTCCCACCCCAGAGAAAGAAGAAGAATTATGCCCCAGAGGGATGCGTGGGAACAGCACAGTTTCCTGGGGTGGTGCAATTTGCACAGCGCTGCTTGTCTGGGGCTATGTCTCATTAAAATCTGGGCCTTAATGAGCTGAGAAGACTGCATCCGCCAAAACTTGCCGTTGGGGTCTGCTCTGCTTCAGTGCTGACGTGGCCATGTATGAGTGTGAGAGTTCAGCCCTGAAAGGGTTAACCGAGGCTGGCGTGGCTGTCGCTGGTGGGCTGTGCTCTGCCCTGTGCTGGCCTTCCCATGGCCGTGGTGGGCATGGGCTGCATCTTGCTCAGCGGTGAGAGTAATGGCTCTATTTATAATGCCTTAAATGAAGTGCATGATAATTTAATTTGTACATCCATTAATACTATCTACTGCAGGGTTTGTTCTTAATTATATCGCTCTAAATGGAGTTTTAGCCATATTAACACGCTCTCAGTCCTGCTGCCAGGCACAGCCATGTCCATCCTACGCATGGTTGCTTGGAAAAGGACCTTTCTGTTCCACTAACCCCACTGCCCTGGTTGGAGAGAGCTCCTCCCAAGCTGACAGTCATTGCCCAAAATCACCTTTCCTCCCTGAAATGGCCAGGAGACAATCATGATGGATATGTCCTTGGCATCAGCGTGGGAGATAGGATGGTATCGATGACTCTCTCTGCTGGGCCCAAGGGCAATGGGGTCCTGTGGGACCTGTAGCCCCAGGGCCAGGAGCTACCTCAGCTCCCCAAGTTTTCCAAGGGAAGGTCATCCTGCAAACAGGAACTGGGCACCCAAATACTCTTGCAGGTTGGCCCAGGTTGACCTGACTATTAGTGAACTGATAATCTGCCTCTGCCATTTGTTCCCATGGGTATGAGTGGGTTAATAAGCACCTCTCAAGTCATGTCTAGTGCTCTGGTTTACAGCTGAGAAGCCAGCAGTAAAGGTGTGCTGACTCCCAGGCAGCCTTTCCTGAGCACGTGGGGTTATTTTCCACTTAGCCTCCTGACTCTGAAAACTGTCATTTACCAAACAAAATAATTCTTTCAAGGAGAGCGCTCTTCTTACCCCTACCTGTGCCTCAGTTTGCAATGCCAGGATGGTAATAGTAGAAGGGACTCTGAGCTCTCCATCTTCGGAGGTTGCCATGGGTGGAAGATCACGTCAGAGCGTCCCCCATGGGGTTCTTGCATCCTTCCCAGTGGTTTGGCTGGTGTCTGAGAGCGGCTGTGGCCCTGGGTGGATGCTGCAGGCTACACGTTTCTGTCCATTAAAGTCTGTTTAAAAACATCAGAGGGTCATTTAAAAACATTTAGAGGCTCTAAATTTGAAAAGTTTAGAGAGCCTAAACTTTTGACATAGAGAAAGAAGCTATTTGCAGGGATGTATTCAGTGTTTGTGCTAAAAATGTCTTGACTAGCCACTTCACCTCCCAGTGCCTCAGTGTCTGCAGGAGACCGGGGAAATTACTTGCCTCTTTCCAAAGATGTTCGTGAGAAAGTGATTGCCACAAGGTGCTGGATAAATGTGAGTAATTATGCAAGTCCATGAAAGTCAAGGTTCTTTCCTACAGACCGCACAGTTATTTATCATTTCTCACAGATGCAGATATTATTTGCTGTCTGCATTAGCTATTTCTAATCTTTGAATTGAAGCCAGAATTCTTTAAGAGTCACTGCTTTTTCTGAGCTGATGCTGGCTCTTTTGCCTGAGGAGCATTTGAAATCTGCCAGAATGCATGTATTGTCAAAAACAGAAATTGAAAACCCTAAACAGAATCTGCTGCCCCTGTGAGTTATGAGCTTTCCCAAGTCATCAGGGAGAAGAAATGCCTGCCCTCGTTGTCTGCAAGAGCTGTGGATGGACAGAGGCAAAAGAAATCCTTCTCTCTCATTCCCCCCTCCCGCCGCCACCCAAAACTCTCTCTTTGAGTGGAAAGAAGCTTTTGACACAGAGCCATGCGTGCATACACACACGAGTGCTTTCGTGCCTCCCAGTGACCTGCCTGCTTCTAGCTGTCCCTCCTTCCTGGGGAGCTGGAGCTGCTGAGACACAGGAGTCGGGGAGATCCCATCCCCTCTCTGCAGCTGTGAGACCAAATGAGTAAAGTGAACAAGGTTTTGAAGATCCTTAAGAAGTCCTCGAGGAGGAGGAAGAGATGGAGAGAGGAGCTGAGGGTGGAGGAGGAAGGGGAGAGCCAGGAACTCTGTGACCCGGGTGGTTTGTGCCGCCTGCACCTCTGTTGTACTGGTGGTAAGGAAACAGGAGTGCTCCTGCTCGCCCGGAGATAACGTGCCTGTTTGATATCCATTGCTTATGTGACAGGAGAGCTTCCTACAGCCAGCCACTGCTGTCCTGCTTTTCAAGGGCTGAAAAATATTGGTGGGAGAAGCGGTAAGGGCAGGGAACTGGGACTCCTAGGTCTCCTTTATAAGCCTTCCCTTGCTTGTGAGGGTGGCATTTTGCACATCTGTGGAGTGCGGACAGCAGGGAGTCTTCTATCCAGTGGGTTGGTGTTCCTAAAAGTGGAGGGAGAACGTGTCACTCATTGAGATTTTTGTTTGATATATGTAGTTGCGTTTTGAGATATTTAAGCCTGGATGTTTATTATGTGTATTTGTGCAACAGAAAAGCAATGTGAAATGGACAAATTTAGGTTGCCGGTTTTCTGAGGGATGCTTTTGTCTGCAAGAGGGTGCTATGGGCAAAGCTGGGCTGGACCCAGGTCTGTTGTATCCATCCTTATCTTCCAAGCAAACTATGGTGTGTCTGTAATAATATCAAAAATGAATCTGGCTTTAGTGTACCTATAAAAAAGCCGAACGAGAGAAGCCCAGAATGTGAAAAAGGGGCATTTACAGCATTCACTGACATGTCCCCAGCATGCTTGAACTCTGCTGGTGGCTGTGACCCAGCAGAGGAAAATGTGAAGGGCTGTGCACTTGGCCATCAGGCTCAGCTTCCCGTATTCTGCACTGCCAGCATCCAAGGGATATGAAGTGCTTATGAAACTACACTTAAGATGAAGCTACACTCGTATCTAATGTAGGTCACTGTTCTTTTCACTGTCATATTTGGTAGTTTGTTTGCAATAGCATTGTTGCAGCTTTTGAACATTTTATGGGCTTGCTCTTTTCCTTTTTTCACCCACCTAATTCTGTCGAGCTGCTTTTCTGACCCTGTCCTGGAGCATCTGATGGCCCCGTTCTTACAGGACCCTGGCTGGCTGGCTTCATTTACAGCTGGAGACCTGGGGCACAGAGGTGTTACTGGACTTGCCCAAGGTTACACAGATTGGGGCAGGGCTGGGCACTGGCCTCTGAGCTTGAGGCCTGAGCCAGTGCCGTGACAAGCAACACTGGTGACTGTCCTGCCCTTGGCTTCAGCTTCTACGTGAAAAATGCTTTCTGCTAAAAATCCACATTGCAAAGGAAGCTCAGGTCAAATGGGTGAGTGGTAGAAAGCCAGCAAATAGTGAGATGGGGGTGGCATGCACAGCTCGGACCGTCCCTTTGTGCTTTCATGTGTAATGACTTCTTTAATTACACCGTGGCAATCAGGAGATCATACTCTAGCACATCTTGCTGTCTTTCTCTGTGACCTGGGTCAGGCCTAAAGCCAGTCAGCCTAGAGGGCATTTAACTGGGCTGCCCAAAACCACCCTCCAGTGGGATCAAGCCACCAGAGGATTCTTTAGCAACCTCTTTCTTGGGTCCCCTGAGGTCTCCATGCTTCCCTCAGTTACAAGCTACTGTGAGAACAGGATATCCTTCCTAACTGGGTCATCTTTGCTTGTAGGATTTAATTTGATTTCATTTACTCATCCATTCATTCATTCATTTTGCTTCCAGTTGCCTAGACTTTCTCCTGTCTTACCTCCTCAGGTAGTTCAAGAGTCTGAGATGTGTTTTTGCCACCATCTTTTCTAGTGAAATATACTCAAATATTTTTGCTGAAACTTTTCATTATATTTCTTACATCATCTTTAGTTAAAATCGATCAACAGATAAGACAGGAAATTAAAAACTGAAAATATTTAGGTATCAGAAAACAAGGAGGCAGTGGAAAAGGTTAGCTAGCCCTGAATTGACGGTTATTACTATTGTTAACCTTGTGTGTATTTTACTTTATCTTTCTAATAGGCAGTTGTCAGCTGAGAAGGTTCACACCCAGCCCTGAGCTTTCCTGCTGCCTGGGACCATGGTCCCATCGGAGTTGAGATTTACGTTCCGTTCACATCCTTCTAACCATCTGCTAAGCTTTTGGGTGCTGACCTTAGAGTTTGAGTGCTTTGGTTATTTTTTATTTATTTGGTTATTCTTTTTTATCAAAAGAATAAAACAGATCTTTTGAACCTGCAGTTAATGCCTACCTGTATAGGCAATACTAGATAGGTGGCCTGGGTCCATCTCAGCTGGACATGTAGGGTAGACCTCTCCCTGTGAGCTGTGTGTCCAGGCTGCTTAGCAGGGAAAGGAGAGGAATCAGTGCTTCTCAACCCAAAATAGACATCTCAAACCTGAGGGATGAATGATTCTTTGGAGAGCCTGTTCCTCTCCGTTGACTATACAGGAAGCATCGGTGACTGGCTAAGATGAAGATGTCTCATGTGAGCTGACTCTATGTGGCTTACAGGGTTTTTGGGATGTGAATGTGTGACTGTAAGAAAGTTTTGGCTTTACTACCTGGATATGCTTCAGGTGGAGAGACCCTCTTTCACAGTCTCTGCTACTTTGGAACAGTTTGTTAGCCTGAAGCTTTGTAAAAAGCTGAACCGATGGCTTCCCCCCGCCCAAATGCAAGCTAGGGAGTGGGTTAATGCCCCTTCTTCCATCTAGACAACAGTGATAGAGATGGATTGCCAGAAAAAAAAGCATCTGTTAAGGCAAATGGGGAGAAAAATAGTGCATTCCTGCAGTCAGGTTCTCTGCCGGCAGTTATTCCAGCCAGTTATATCTCCACAATAAAATGTAAATGAATGCAATAATTTATTTTGCAGCCTGGAGGCCTAGTGGTATGAAAAGATAAGAGAGCATTTTCCATTGTTTATATGGTGGAGGTGGCTTTTCTGCATCTGCTACTGTCTCTCTGATACCTTGGCAGCATCTAAATGTTGCCTGTATTATTAAAAACACATATATGGGAGTCTAATATCTTAAACAGATTAGCATGGTGTTTACAGAAGTTTCAGCCAGCCCCTACTCCCTGCAGGCTCTTGGCATTCGTGTGCCTTCTTCAGAAGCAGTGCACAGAAAGCAGAGATGCCATCAGCTGGCCCAGGACTGGTAAAAAAGCAGTTTGTGCAAAGACACGAGGCAAGGAGTGATGGGCCCGTAACGTGTGTGGTTCTGACTGGTTGGAGGGATGAGCAGGAGGGATTGAGGGATGCCAGCAAGCTGCTCCTCCGGAGCCTGGGGAGGGGGAACAAAGGGAGGGTGGAGAACAATAGGACACGGCAGTGGCATCGGGATAATCTCTGATCGTATTTAGGCATGTTTAATTGGCCTGTCAGTTTTTCACATCTCATGCATTTTCATAAGGATTCCTCTTTGCCTTTCATTTTATCTTCTTGTAGCTCCTTGGATTTCCCCGTGGACAGCCTCTCCAGATTTCTTTGTTTTGTGTTGTGTCCCCCCCACCTCCCCCATTTCGGAGCCGCGCTGAGTTGCCTGGCTTTGGTGTCTAAGCAGAAAGGCAGATTCAGCAAAGGGGCTGTTGGGGGAAAATCTCACATTATCCTCAACATAGGGAGAAACCTGGTATGGGAGGGGGGATTGTCGGTGACCTAGACACATGTGCTATCTATCATAGCTCTCTCTGCAGTGGGCTAGGGCTCTGAATATAAACCCGCATTCCAGTCATGTGGAATGCTATGGGGAATTAAAATGTATACTGGAGATCTTTTAAAATTTTTTTTCTCTGGCCCCTCTGAAAGCTAACATACATTTATTCTTCTGATTTTCCACCCAGTATTGGCTACCTTAGAAATACAAAGCTACTCAACTTCTAGGTTAAATTAATATATTTTAAAGGGACGTTGCTCAGCCTTTCAGATCATCTGTGTTAAACTCCTACCCTTCTATTGCTAAGTGGTGCCAGACCTAGTCACTTCATCCTCCCGCGAGGAATCCCCCAGGCACGTAATTAAAACCAAGCCATCCTTGTAAAGCCACTGGCTGAGCTCCCCAGAATTGTTCCTGTATTTCTTGTGGCTTTGAAGTTCACGAGCGCTGGGGCTTGGAGGGACGTGAGGACCCACTGAGACGCAGCCCTGGCAGGCAAAGGAGATCAGGAGCTGTAGTGATTGCTGACGGGCTCCTCTCAGAGCCAGTCTTGTCCCATCTGATCCCTGGGGTGAAGACAAACCTCTTCAGATAGGTGCCTGGCCCAGAGCGGGACCACATCAATAAGAGAGTCCAAAACTACATGGCCAGGCTGTCCAGAGGGTTTGGGTGCTTTAGGTGCCTTCGGGTCTGATGAAACTTGATAGCCTTTCGGAAATATCTCATCATCAGGATTTGGGGCTGGTGCTATGGATATCGTGGGGCAAAGCTCATGAGAAGCCAGTGGGGTGTCCCAGACCCTGGGCAGGGAAGGAGATGGGAAGAGCTGCAGGTGGTGGTGGAGGCTAGGGACGGGCATGTCCCCCTCGCCTGCTTTGGAAGAGGCACCTATACCTCATGCCAGCAGAAGAGCAGCTGCCAAAAGGCCCTCTGTGTCCCATCAGCGGGGTTGTTTTCACATGGCTTTTATGCGTTTCATGATGACAGTTTGGTTTGTGGCAATTTATTGTCCTGTAGGGTTGTCTCCTCTGTTTATATCCCACGGGTCTCGTTGTACAGCAGTAAATCGTTGCAAAGCTGATAGTTTAGTTTCCAGCCATAAATTTAGATGCTGGAAAAAGAGATTTGTGTATTCCTATGCCTCTCTTCTTCGAATGTGGCTTGTTCATAGAGCTCCATGTACCCCCAGGTGTGAATATGTTGTTTGGTAAAAGCGGTGATAGCTAAAATAGTGTCTTGAGGAACCTCTAAATAAATGCTTGATTTTTTTTTTTTATATGGGAATGCAGGAGGTGATGTGATTTGGACAAGGCTGTACATCAGGGAAGGGGGAGAGACAGGAAAGGGGAAAAAAAAGATCCTTTTGGCAGAGCATCGGCACAAGGCTGGGTGTACGTGTGCTGCGCTATTTGGTCCTGGTCGTGGTCTGGGGACTGTGCTGGAGTACTGCAAGCAGCAGTCAAGCAACTGAGGTTTAAACTGCTGCAGGTCCTAGGACAACTCTGAGACCTGGCACCAAGAGTTCTGCTAGTGAGAGCAGTATTGTTGCTGGTGGAAAGGGGAAAACCTAAGAGCAGGAATTAACGTGTGGCTCTGAAGAAGTCAGGATTAATAGTATTGAGGCAGGGATATTTGTAGATAAAGGCAAAGGATCCTGAGAAAGGCAGCGGGCTGGAGACCCTAATAATCCTCCCTACACCTGTGCCCAACGGTAGTGAGTGTACTGTAAATGAAGCAGTTATTAGCAGTTATGCTCATATCACAAGATATAAACCAGTCTATTGAGCTAGAAAGAGTTGCCCTTTTTCAGCCTTTTGAAGTGATTTCCCTTGGGGTGACCAGCAGAAGGAGAAAGCTATTTCCTAGGTGGTGCCCTGGTGCCCTTTCAAAGCCCCAGCATCTCCAATCTCCCTCTTTGCTAACGGGGTCGTGGAGCTGCATTATTTATAGCTCCTCCTGGGCACCCCACTTGCACATCCTCCAGCGGCTGTGGAAAGGGGATTGCTGGTGTACGCTGGAGATTCAAAGGTGACTAAGAGCTCACAAATGGTTATGGGATCTCTAACTTCCAGCAAAGGCAATTGTACAGAGAAAGCTTTCGATCAAAGAGAATCAATCCATTGTAACAAAACATAAATTTTGTTGTGAAAATATTCTGTTTCAACACTCACAGCAATTAAACCCTTCTTCATCCGGACTGTTTGGTGCTAGAAAATAATTAGCTGATAATATCCTCTTTAGAATAAAGACAAATGTTTTTGTGTCTTTGCTGAAGGCTAATATTTGCAAAAAGAAAAAGAAAAGTAGATGAGTTCGTTAAATCTCTTTAATCTTGCCTCGATAAATACACTTCTTTACTGTTGAGATTTGCATGAATTTCTGCGTGCCTCTTTCTCACCTTTCATATAATGCTAAGTACTAGAGAGTGGCTAAATCAAAGCTGCAGGTTTCAGCTTTCAGAGGACTGGACTGGTCAGATTCAGCCCAGTCCTTCCATGTTGGGGTCACCTGTAGTAAACACCAAGGAAGTGGGTGAGAGTGAAAATGTGTAATGGGACAGAAAGTCTTTTTCTTCAAAAGCAAGTATGTGAATGCTCATATGGTTAGAGATGGCGTCCACACCTCAGTTGCTTATCAAGTAGTTGTAGAAGCTGGGTAGTTTAGTCCTTTTTGTAGCTGGATCTTGAATTAGTCTGTGGATGAGACAAGCACAGGTGAGCCTGGAGGCCAACGCCTCGATTTCCTAGGGAGGCAGAGACATGTGCTGAACTAACTTGTCTGCAGCATTTGCTTTGGCAGCTTTTTGCAGATGAATAATAAAAATAAGTAAGTAAAGTCAGGTAGCACAGGAGTTTTAGAAAACTCCAGGCACCATCTTACCTCTGATCAATCTGAAGCCCCACCTGTAGGGTGCATCAATACTGACTTTGGAGCAAAGTGTTTTCCTGCTCATTCAGCTGATGATGGGACCAATCCATTAATAATGAAATGCAAACAGAGAGTAAGAGTTTCAGGCTCCCTGGCTATATAATGCAGCTTTGATATTGTTTTTAGATGTCAACATAAAATAAGGTATAGACTGAGTTGTAGCCTTTGCGAAGGGCTGGGCTGAGTTTGGCATTGCTAGTTAGAGAAATGAATGTGGCAATTCCTGGATGAGGGAAATGTGGGGTATTTGGGGTAGGAAAGTAGAATCATAGAATCATTTGGTTGGAAAAGACCTTTAAGATCATCGAGTCCAACTGTACCTGTCCACTACTAAACCATGTCCCTAAGCACCTTGTCAACCCATCTTTTAAATACCTCCAGGGATGGTGACTCGACCACTTCCCTGGGCAGCCGGTTCCAATACTTGACAAAGTAGTTCAGAAATACGAAAAATAAATGGGGTCTGAAGAGAGTAGACATGGGAGCTGGAGTTCTCAAGGTCTCCTCTCCCCTGGATGGCAAAAGTAAGTGTCTCCCCTAGCGGGAAGTATTAAAGTGATGGTAAGTGCTTTGCAAAATACTACCAGCCAGTGAGATTTCATCTATTTTTAATTATGCCATCATGATGATAATTACTATGATTTAGGCATTTCCAAAAAAGTCTCTAGTTAATTATGGGTGCAGTAAAGTTTTGGAAGAGTAAGTGTTGGGTCACCTCTGTGATGGTGCAGCTTTGGGTCTGATAACCATAGGCGCTGGCAAATCTGCACTTACTGTCAAACGAGGTAAGAAAATCAGGCCTTGTGTGATTGGAAAAATGCTTAAAGTAGGAAAATTTAATGATGAGTTTTCAGATGGATGCATGCATTTAATTAGGACTGGGCTCAGTTCCCTACTCTGCTGTTGGCTCCCAGTCCTATACTGGGCAAACCACTAATGAGCAAGTTTTCTGCCAGAGTAAACTGGTGTGGCCATTTTGCAGACAAGAAAGCATTGCCAGTTATATGCAGCAGTGGATGTGGTCATTAGATTTGATGGTGGCGAGGATAATTTATCTTGATGTCCTGTAAAAACACAGGCCAAAACCTTCATCCATGTATCCTTAGTAACTTGGACAAGACCAAGGCAAACCTTCCATTTGGTTTTCTGGAAGGCAGACATCTGGTTTTGACTTAAGGAGACCAGAACACGGACAACGTGCTCTTTCCCCAAGTAATTTGTTCCTGTGAGTGAAACACCTTTACTGCTATTATTTTGGAAAAGGGATCTTGTCTATAACAGTTCAAAATAGACAACTGTACTTCTCTTGGCCCATTTGTTCTCTGTCTCCTCTACTCAAACCACACTTGGTGCGATACAGGAACACTTGTACAATACAGTCAAAATGAGCCCCCCGATAAGGTCTCTATAAGCAACCATAATATTGGTGCAGTGTTTAATGGTAATAAATTTCAATTTCGTGGGTCCTCCTTGAACACTCTGCTACCAATTAATAATAGTTTAACTTGGAACTTTCAGCCTTTTGCTTAAAAAAAAAAAAAGTAGTTTTTTACTGCGTGCTAAATATCAGTAACAGCAAGTCTGCCGGCACAAACATGCTACTTAAAAAGGTATGTATATTTCCTAGCAGAAAAAAATACTGATTCTGCATGATTATTTAAATTTTCCCAATATAACATGTCTAAAGCTAGGCTGTTTAATTTCAAAGCTAAGCTGTGTGTTGCAGTGACTGCAGCTTTCCCATCATCTTTTTTTGGGGCTGGGAAGACTGATGGTGCTCTGTAAGTAACAGTTAGATGTGTGTATTATCTTTTAACTGTGATCACAGTAAAAGTCTGCAGCTGGGACTTAAACTGGGTAACGAGAACCTGCTTAAAAGGGAAATAACTTTTGGCCTTTGGCATGCTAACTTGTCTCGGGCTATTACTAGCTGATTGCTTCATTAGCACAACAGCAACGTAAAATACAGTGAGAAGACTGTTGGGAGTACATACGTGAAGGCGTAGCGTGACCCCCGTCTAGGCTAGCATCTGCAGTCAGCATTTGCAAGTGGCTTTCGTTCTTCTATGTCAATTGGCAGTCAGAGTGAGTGGCAATACAGCGCATGGAGATAAGACTATTTTAATTTCTTGCTTCAGGAGACTCAGCTGTCTCCATGGAAAGACTGATGCCTTGTCCATGGATTCGCAGATTGAACAAACATACTGTACCATTTAATTATTAAAGAATGGCTTCAGCATTTCCTGGCAAAATAAACTTAGGCTGAATCCTGGCAACAGCGTTCCACCTGCAAGACCACGCTTCTTACCATGGGCAATAGGCAGTACCACTTTGGTCACTACTCTTTGGGATAATACAGCTCTCAACCCCATTTCCAAATGTATACAATATTTTCTTGCAATTAAATAGCTGCTTTTATTTACTACTATTGCAGCAGCATTTCCAAGTAGGGACCTGGCTTCTCTTATGATCTGTTGTGTAGAAGGAGGAAAAAAAGATGGGCTGAGCATCAAGCACCTGAGCTTTTGGTTTGCTGTGAATGCTGATAAGACTGCAGCATCACCAGTGAAATACTACCAGCGAAAAATATAAGAACACTTCTACACAGGAATTGTCGAGATGTTGTCAGCTGATAAAATGATAGTAGGAGGAGACGTCTAAGTAATACTGATAGGGCTCAAGTTAGAAGCTCAAAAAAGGAACATAGATGTGAATGTTTTAAATTAGCCGCCGCCTTAGCTTTGAGACATAATCTAAATGCTGTTCACACACTTGAATTGCAGAAAAGTGCCCATAAAATCCTACACATTCAGCCTTCCTGCCAATCTGGGGTGTGAATTATGGAGAGGACAACTAGGAAGACATCATCAGCACATAGCTTTCACCCCTAGCCTTCACTCATCGTTAAATCATCTTCCTTGAATCCTAGTCTCAGTCTAATCTAGATACCAACCATTAGCATCTCAGTAGTTTGGGTTGGAAGTGCAGTCCCCATGAGTGTTACTTTTGAAACTGTGGGAGTGTGGTGCTTACACCTGGCTGCATTCGTGGTCTCAGCAGATGTGATGGTGAGAACTGGGCATTTCTCCAAAGAGCCTCTTGCTGGTTTCTGGCAGCTGATGCTACAGAGGGTCGAGGGTCTGGAGAAGTTCTAATTCAGGGAAATAATTGTATATAGCCAAAAATTAAACATGGTATTTCTCATGACATGGTCTTCTGTGAAGCTGGTGAGTTGGAAAAAGTTGCACAGGATATTCGGAGCATGTGTCAGAGAAGTCACCTGTGGATACAGAAAATAAGAAGGGCTTTCAAAACACCGAGAGTGAAGGTTAATGACTGAAGCCTGTTTGTCTACTTAACTGAACACAGTTTCATGACAGACTGTCACCTCCATAAGTTATTGTCAGGTTAATTAAAACTAATATTGCCACATCAAACTTCCCCCCTGATGTTACTCCACTGGAGGCTGTGGCATCACACAGGGGAAGGTGTAGCCTTGCTAATTAGGACCAGGCAAGGTACTTGTAAGCATAATTTAGACTATTTCCTTTTGGGAATTGTCTGCTAATTGAGCATGGTTTCAATGAAACTGTTCATCATTCATGCTGTCACTGGGGTCATTTATTAAGGGTAATCAGTTAAAGCTGTACAGGTGTCAATGGGGGCAGAGCATCTTCTCCCCAACCTTTCTTACTGACAGTGTCAACACACGAGGAGAAATGAGTTCTGCTTGGCTTTGCCAAGCTGTCAATTTGACCATCCCCCAAAAAACTAACAGCATTTGTTAGCAGTGTATATTTGATTTAACAGGCACTGAGAGGTAATGAACTTGTAGCCTGGAGTCTGTTCAGTCGCTTTAGGGAGGGGTGAGCACCTTCTGGCTGCTGGCTACCCTGGTGTTGCTCTGCTTTACGTGGAGGATACGGGTATTTCTGTGGGAATTCATGCATCAGGAAGGAGAGCTTCATTGCTAACACACAGCATCCCATGAGTCTATGGGAGATCGGGTTTTTATAGATCAGCTCATCCTGAGTTTAGTTCAAGGCATTACTGTATTGGATTTGTTGTTTCAGCATTGATCTGACTTGCTTATCTAAGGCAGACTTTTTGTCTCCAAATGCTTTAATGCCACATTTGGCCAATGTTATTTGCTTCTGCAGCTCTTGGAGAGCTCCCCAGCTCTTACGGGGAGATCTGTTGTCTGCTAATTGCAATGGCTTATCTTAATGTGCACTATGGGATGAATATTTTTAAGAGATACCTTCAGTCTGTCGTTGGCCAGTCTGTTTCATGTATTTTTACTGGACGGAGTTATCCAACAAAATCTGTTTACCAAGGGCAAGATTTTAACAAAGTGCTGTAGTAAAAGAAGGCAGGCTGCTTCATACCTTTTGTTACTGATAGCTGAAATTATTCCGATTAGAAGTTACTTATATGCTATTTATAGAGCACAACTGTCTGTAATGAACTTTGTTTATTTTGCTTTCTTTTTAAATGGAAGATGTGCACTGGTTAGCTAGTTTAATGTAGTCTGACCTATAGTGATGATAAAAAGCCTGTTAGCCCAGTATCTGGTAATATCTGTTTTTACTTTTTTGCAGACAATGTGCAAATACAAAATGAAAAGAAAAGAAGAAGTTGCCTTTCCATAGAAATCTGCAGTTTTCTCCCCAGATCCCATTTTATGGGTCTACCCGCTGACTGTACCCATAGTCATACAGAATCGAAGCATATGTAAAGTAAGGTTGGAACGTCCTTTAAACTAGTGAGGAGAAGATCAAATAATCTGAACAAATTCACAAAGGCAGTATCAGTATTTGTAACACTAATGCATTCATCCATAACTGTACTGTTTGTAAGAGAAATACTGCCTTTTAAAGTACATTTTAGTACAGCGTGTAATTTTCAGGGTATGTGTTAGACACGTGGGATTTTGCATTATTATTCCTGTGGAAGGAAACAAACTATATGACAACTTCAAGTAAAAAATGAACTAATTTAACGTGAGCTCTACTTTGAATAGTTTCTGCTCCTTTAATTTTGGTCTGATACATATTTTTAAATGTTTACATGAATAGAAGACTGTTTTCCTCCTTAACCATTTCTCCACAGTTTGCTGTTATAGAAAACCGGTAATCATTGCCAGACAGATAAATGCAGCAATACATACATGTATTCTGAATACTGTATATTCATTAATCACATGGTGTTTTGCTTTTATTTTTCTGAAACTTGGTGTATATCTGTTTTCATTATCCTCTTGCATTATTTGCAATGGATTCTTGGCAGAGCCACTTCAAATACCAGACATGATAAATGGTAATAGATTTCCCATTATATAAATGCTTTTTTATCCTCTTAGTTTAATTGCTGCATTTCTCACTCCTTCTATTGTGCACTCTTGATGACCAGTGTCCCCACAGTCATTTCCTTAGCTGAAATGAGGATTAGATTTATGTGCGGGAGAGCTGAAAACACACTTTTTTCAGTATCAAAGAGAAACAGCTGTGTCTTGTTTGCGACTGGAATTTCCTCTGAGGTAAAACCAGTTCTCTTGGGACATCCAGGCAATTCCTCCAGCTAAAGAAGTTCTCTCAGCCTCTCAGAGGAGGGTAAACGGGATCTTAATATTCAGGTTTATGTCTGAATGTGCTTACATCCCAGTGATGAACATAGAGAGAAGACAAAATGGCACGGTTCTTCTAGTCTTATGCATAGCGCGGTACTTCAGCATCATGAAAGTAGGCAAAATCTGGCGCAAAATGATATTTTGATTGGGAAAACTGTATAAATTCCTCTGCTACAGCTCCAGCGAAATTAATTGGAGATCCATGTGCTCAGTAGCAGTGGACAGAGCAAGCAACTGTGCGTGAGGAGCTGGAGATCATCTCTCAGGCTGTCTCAGAAATGGAACATTTGGGGCTCTGTGTGATTCGATCAGCCCCCTTGGGCTCTCGCAGCCACAGCAGAAGCAGGAGGAGAAGCCCTGTTGCCTGGCCCCATCCCTCAACTCATCGTCAGCCCCCACGTGCGTGTTTCTCACGCAATGCAAACGTGCTCAGGCTTCTCATTTTCTGTACGAGGCTTTAAATACATACATTACATCTAAATTTATCTATACTTTATATACACGTACACACCTGTCAATGCTTTCAACTCTGTCTTTTAAAGAAAACAAGATGGAGTCAAGAAGAAAATTTCTCATGCTGTTACATAAAGATTGATCTCTAAAGCACTGAGGATCTATTGCATTTCAAGGGTCTAATTGGAATTCTTGAATTTGAAATTCGGTGTTAGCTCCTTTGGGATCGCCGTTTGTGCTGTGCTGCTAACGCTGCCATGTGTTCAAAGCAGCTCTCTTTTAGCCCTTTCCTTGCTGGAAAGCTTCCTGGGTCGGTCTGTGTTACGTTTTCCTTTGGTTCCAAACTTACACCTTTGAGTTTGACTTTACCAAACTGTGCACGTGTCCTTCCAGCCTGAACAGTGGGAGGGTGACCCTGGTAATTAAGTGCAAAGACTCAGTGGCAGAGCACTGCTGAGATCAGGTATCAGAGGTGAATTATTCTGTGCCATGTCTCTCAGGCGTCTCCTAAAAAGATGCAGCGTGTTGCTGTCTGCAGCGGTTGTTCTGTGGAAGCAATTTGTGACCCCCTAAGTCATCTGTGGGATCAGCAGAAATGTTGGCTAGAGAAGGTACTCAGAGATTTTTGTGTTGGTAAACTCCCAAATGTCCATCTATTGTGAGCAGCCTTTAGTGCCCAGGTATTGTCTTCATGATGGGGTTTTCTTCTACAAATCTGGAGTTTCCCCATGGGTTCCTGGAAGGCACCTTTGAGCTCCCCTGGGACCATGGTAAGAAGCAGTTGAGAACTGCTTTTGCCATTGTCTGAATTCCCGTAGAGAGAGCGAAGAATATTTTGCTTCTTCAGTTGCTAAAAAGCACTGGGAGAGGCTCAGCTCAGTAGAAAAGGCCAACCCAAGTGCTACTCCTGGTGTGATTTGGATCTAAAAGTCAGATGAAGGGGAGTAGTAACATATTGGTCAGGCAGAGTCCTCAGCAAGTGTCCTTCTCCCAGAAGAGTGTGAGGATGAGCAGGGCTGGGCCAGGAAGGCAGTGAGACCTGATGTGCCATCACAAACCCCTTCTGAGGTCCTTCTACCCAAAGAGACTGGGAAGAGTCCACGTTTCTCTGTGTGATCCTCCCTGACTTGGGAAGTGTGCTGTGATGAGATGGAGAAGAGCAAGAGGGGTGTTGGGGGCAGAGCGTATGGGTGTACGATCACCAACACGTGTGGCTCAGACCTAAAAAGTGCTGCCATGGAGGGGCAAAGTACACCCTGTTACCTCTGATGCCTCTCTGGCCCAGGGATGCAAGTAGGGGACTGTGCGGTCAGAGGATGGATTGCGGAACCGGGAGCACACAAACCACAGTCCTAATTTTTGTTGAACACTGAGAAAATTGTACCTATGGAAGCTCTGCAGATTATCATTTTGAGACACTATCGGCCATTCAAGTCTGTGTTTACCCTGCCTTGAAAAGACAAATGAACATGACCAAGGTTTGTAAACACTTAGTGGTAAATGTCCGCTGTTATTCTCTCCCAGGCATTCAAAAGTCCAGAAAATTATTCCTTTGGAAATCTGATTTTCAGTGACAGCGTGTGAGAAAAGTGAGATTGATATCAGAATAGTAAGCTGAAAAAAAGAACAGGTAGCACTGTATCTTCTCAGCTAGTATCTGAAATGGCTGTTCTTTGGGTACATTTATTATACTGTGTCTAATATATTGCATATGTATTCACCCCACTGTGCTGCTCATATTTGACAGGGGGTAACTTGGGGCCTGTGAACTGTGTCTTGTCACCGTGTAACCCACAGGCTTTTGGTTTTTCATGTCCCCTTAGTCACCAGACCTGGCTGGACAAAGGGACTTCTTTTCTTTTAGGTGCACCAAATCCACCCTGTCATGCTGGCTTTGAGTCCTTGTACAGGTCCTTCAAACTCCTTTTTTATCCCCCCTCTTGAACACTGCTGGTCCCTCCAGGTGGGTGCATTGGGTCTCACCAACACCCCAACCCACACAGACCCTCCGGTAGTACAGCTGGCAAGAAACCTCCACTGTCTCCTGCAGCACGAATTCCTGGTGAGGGTCTGCATGGTGCTGGCTTCTTGTGGGGACCCAGAGTAGTCTTGCCAAGAGTGAGGCATCTGTTTTGCCTTCCCCTAAATTTCCTGGTAATTTTGCCCAAAATAAGCCTGGTGTTTTCTATTATTTCATAACCCTTGCTGAGAACCAACTGTTTCCTGGGATGCTGCCTGGGGCTGCCTGCTGTCCTCTGCTATATGCAACAGCTTATAAAAACAAAAGCTTTCTAGCAGTTTTGAAGGTGCAGCCCTGAACTGCCCCAAGGCTGCTCCATCCCCAGCACACATCTCCAGGATGATCCATCATCCTACTTCTGCAAGTAGGAGGTGGGACTCAGGATACATCAGGTGTGTTGTTTGGGGAGGTGATGTTCAACAGGTGACCTGTGTGTCCCCAGGGTGGGGCCTTCGGTCTCAGGTCTGTGGGACATTGTTGGTGGTTTCTGCAGACACAAAAAGTTTTCTCACAGAAAAGTTTCTTTAGCAGGACTTGATGCTGCCAGGGGTGTTGCCGGTACATAGCCCTGTGATATGTGCACTGGTGCTGGGTTTCTGCTGAACTGGTCCCGTAAAATCAAGGGCTTTTGTCTCCTTTGCTTTGGTAAGCTCTGGGTTAGCTTTCTGGTGAAGTGCAAGCATGCACCCATATGTGCTAAGGAATGATTTACTTTGCAAATTAATATGTTAATGTAGTACCAGATTCTCAGCCCTTACCAGCAAGAGACTGACGGTAGCTTTATAAACATCAATGAGTGATTTTATTCATCTGGACAAGATAACAAGACAACACAGCCCTGCACTGAAAGTATTATTGGAAAGGGTCTGTGCCCCCTCTAGCTCTGTTTTTGCTATCCTCCACCCCAAAACCCTTCCCTCTTACTCCCTCTGCCACTACATAAAGCACGACTCTGTTTCACAGTAATCATAAATTAATTTCGAGCCGGCAGCCCCTTGCAGAGCCAGGCGGAGGTGCGGAGGGAGAAGCGGCACAGAGCCATGTGAGTGGAGTGCTGGAGGCTGCGCTCGGGGAAGATGTTTGCTGTTTCGCTCAAGTGCCGGCTTGGGGTGGTGAGACGGAGGAATAAAGGTATGGTGAGAGCGGAGCGGCTCGCTCCTGCCTGCGAGAGGGACTTGGAGGGGACTCGCTTGAACGTTTACTTTTCTTTAGCTGGGCAGGAGGGAAAAAAGCTACATGGTCTGTGATTGATTTTTCACCCTCGGTGTGCGTTGGTGGGGGGAAGTAGGATTATTTTACTTTCTTGCATGTAGTGTATTTTTCAAAGGTTGAATTTTTCTTTTTTTTCCTCTTGACTCTCTGGATTTTTATTCTATCCATCTGCCACGGTTGTTATTGCAGTAAAGCAGATTTAGGTGTGCCTCAGAGTTTCACAAGGTTTCCCTCCTCCCATGCGGGAGCTGTTACTTTGCAGGGAGAGGCACTTGGGCGTTTGCTGGACTCCACCAGACTGTCTGGGAGTCCTGATGTCTGTCCCACCCCCGTGCTCCTTCCAGGAGGGGAGTGAGTTGAAAGGATGAGAAACCCAGGAGGATAATAGGGAGAAAATCAACTTTGAGAAGATTTGAGAAGCAGTAATATTCTAAGTATATCTCAGAGTAAGTTAATCTGAGACAGGACAGAGTTTCTCTTCTCACAATCCTGCAGCATTGCACGTGATGAGAAGTAAAGAAGTTTTTTGTGCTGGGCTGTGATCCCTGGGTCCTTCGCCCCCGTTTTGGTTGTGTGAGTGTTCGATGGGTCTCCGAACCTGCATGGTGGAGGTTGCTGTGGCTGCAGAGCTCCCGGCTTACAGGGCGCTCTGCAGCTGGTGCTCAGTCCCATCACCATTGCCTTTGATTTCTGAAAGGTTTGCATTTTAATGGGGCCTGGAGCTGTCGCTAACTGCTGGGAGTTCTGCTCTCATGTGCAAGCCCTTACTGCTGGCAGCACTCCTGCAGCAGATCAAAGTCCTTTGGTGTAAAGGAAGATGACCTGCATTTTTATAGGGACCTCTAAAGAACAACAGCTTTTAGGGCCTTGGTGTAACTTGGATATAATTGATTTCAGGTTTCACTGAATGCATAAACTCAGCTGTTAGCCTCACTTAAGGGAAGAGAGACTTACTTGCTGGTGCAGGGATCCGTGTGTTGACGCACGGGAACTCTGTCAGGACAGCGGCAGGTACGAAACTTTGGTAGCGAAGGGAAGGGCCTGAACACAGTGCGTATGTTTCTGAGGCGGGCTAGACCTTAAGTCTGGAGTGAAATTCCTGTGTGTTACTTGCCTTGTAAGTAAAAAAAAAAGTATTTGTTCAGGTCAAGGTTGCAATTCTGTGGGACCAGACGCGAGTATAGAGCAGGAGCCTGAGGGCTGCTCTTTACATTGGTCACTGGGGTGCTAAGAGAGCAAGGGAGCGGGTGGGTTACGATTGCCTCGCCATGCTGCTTCCTCCGGTGGGCGCGCAGGCGGTGCTGGGCACGCAGAGGCATCGGCAAGGTGGTCTCTGTGCTCTTTGCCGCACACAAGGGCACACTGACCCTGGGGTTACTGTCCTGCTGTGGCAGCCTCAGCGCTGAGCTTATTTCAGATGTATGAATTTGTATTTGGCATCGTTTGCCTTTGACAGTTTATGCTGATGCTTCTTTGTTTCTTCTCCCTGGTTTGGAGGCTTCGTGGGCTTCTCTCTGCACTGGAAGGAGTTTCATGTTCTCAATCAAACAGGGTGGCACAGGCAGGATTTCCACCTTCTAGAATGACACCTGGAAGTGTTTGGATAAAACACAGCCTCGGGGTCCTTTTTAGCGGGGAGACACCAGGAAAAGATTTGGTGCCTTGTTAGTTTTTCCAGTTCTTTTCCTCTGGCATGCTTTTTAGCTCAAGCATCCTAAAGGAGGAAGAAAAAGTGGTGTATCGTGAGGGTTTTTTTTCTTATGCAGCTTTCCAGGGAAGTTAAAAAGTCTGTTCTGACACAAGTAGAGTAAGTGCATTTGTGCCTGCAAAACACTCTGAAAATGCAGCCTGAGACTGTAATGAAGGTTAAAAAAGTGTTATCCCTGTACTACCTGATAAAGTTTCAGTGGCTTTGGTTGAAATATTTAGAACTGACTTAGATCACCTGCATTTCTTAGTGACAGATTTAAATGAGAATCACTAATCCAATGCTAAATTGTACTGCTTTGATCAAGGATTAAACTGACCTGGAACTGGCTTTTGGGACTAGGGCTTTGAAATGAACAGCCAGAGAGAGATGTTGTTACTTGTCTTCTATATTTTGGGACAGCTGGTGTTCAAAGTACATCCCTAAAAGATTCAGCAAAAATAGATGATGCTTAGGCACTGTTGTGACCCGAATGAGCCCATCGTGACTGGGCAGCAACCAAGGATGGGAGCTGGTATGAATTATGGTAGCAAGTAATGAACTCTGCTGCATTGTGCATCTGTAAATGCTCGAAAACGAACTAGCAATCTGTTGCATCCTAGGAGATGGTCAGGCCTGGGAAAAACATTAGTTATTTGGCACTAAAAATCCTAACCACCTTTGTTTCAAAGAGAGAAAGAAAGACATAGCGAAGGGGTCTGCAGAGGGATGTGTAAAATAGAGCGGCAGATACCCCAGCCCAGGTATCTGTCTGTCTTCTGGTCCAGGCGTTTATGTGATCCTGTGTCCCGAAAACATGTTGTGCTCTGCAGGTGGATGCTTGCTAGGGGAGATACCCCTTCTGCTCAAAGTTGATTGTCGTTTAATTGTAAGGTAATGTGTTCAAATCTTGGCTCTGGTGGCTGCTGTTAGTTTTATGTAGTTTTAAGTTTAAACATGCTCATGGAAATGAGGATTGATCTCCCTGTACTCATTGCTATTCTCTGCTTCATAACTGACCCCTTCCCACAGGCTGGCACTTCTTAGGCAAGCTTTCCCCCAGCTCTCTGCTTTCTGCTGTATTTTCTTCTCCTTCCCTCAAACTCCGGCTGTTCCTCCCCAGCTAATACCCTCACTTCAGAGAGAAATTCTTGCTTTCGGTCCTCTTGGATTCCTGCTTTCCTTCTCTTGCTGAGCCCTTGAGCTTTTCCTGGCATGGGGAACATTCACGGTTAATCCAGCAGGCATTCATTCAGCTGGCCAGGGGCAGGCAGCGCTTCGCTGCCCACAGCTCAGCAGTTGCCTTTGGCGAGCACCGGCTTGTACAGCTATAGGGCTCCTCTTCAAGGTCCCTTGATCCTCTGCAGAAGGTGCTATTCAAAACCCCAAGGAACAAACAGTCACTTGTCCAATACAATAATTAAACTTTCCTCAGCATTAGTGGGTTTTTCCATTGGAAAAACTAAATGACATTAGCAAATGCTGTGGATGCTATGTAGCAAATGTCTGTTTGAAGGGTTGTTGCCCCCCATGCCTACGTTACTGCCATGCATCCTGCTGCTGCCATTTCTATATGGCCATGGCTGATGTTCAGCTGAGCTCAAATTGGACTATTTGGAGAGTGGTGGTTGGTGCTTGGCTCCCTGCTAGCCCCTAATTACTGCAGCAAATCAACTATATTTTATAAATAAGTAAATAGAAGTGGTGGAGATCCTAAATCATTAACCAGATACATGTGTCGGCCTGAAGAGCAGCAAATGAGGTAATTTAAAGGTGCCCTCACTGTTTCTGCTGCTTCCCAAAGCCTGCAGCTCAAGGGAGGGGATGCTCTGCAAGAGCTGGTTGAGACCAGGAGATGCCTGAGCCACCAGCAGTGCATACTGAGGGGCCTGGACCCCACTGCCGTGGCAGAAGGAAAACTTGCTTTGAGATGCTCAAGCTTAAAACATGTTTATTTTTGCCCACTCTAATTCCTCCCAGCATGTGGTGTGAATGATGTTAGAGTAATAAAAGTCATTTTGCTGTTGCTTTGTCAGAATCTGTCATTTGGAACATGCCAGACATCAAAATTTGTAAAAGAAAATATATGTTCTGTTTTTCCTTTTACTTACCTCTGTGTTTTTCTGCCTTTTAAGCTTCACTGTGTCATGTTTACTACCTTTTTTTCTTTTCTGTTTGGACTAGATGCTTCCTTCTACTTCTTGTTCTTCCTCTCATGTTTGAATGGGAACTGAGAAAATAAGTAAGCAAGAAAAACCACCCTGAAAACCCCAGGAACAAACTAGAAGGGTGTGTGTTCAGAAAAACTGTCAAATAGCGTGAGACTTGCAATAAAATTATCAGTTTTAGCACAGCAGCTTTTATACTGAGAGCCAGATTTTCAAAGATACCACATTTGTGCTTGTAGGCGTCCCGACTCGTCCTTTAGAGACAAATTGCTGTGTCCTGTTTGGCGTAGAAAGATGTTCGGTTTTATTTACACGTTTTTGTTGTGAAAAGTCTCATGGAAATCAGTCCCAGGAATCGGGAACAAGCTCTCATGCCACATCGGCTTGTTTGCTGTACAGCAGTATTGCACCGTAAAGCATCCCAGCTGTGTTTCATAGCAGGGGGCATTTCTGTGACCGGGCTTCTGTCACCAAAAGAATTGCTTGCTGTGGAAAAAACAAGAAATATTTTGGATCTCTTGTTGGCAAGGAACAAAAACAAAACAAAACAAACAAACAAAAAAAACCCCAACCAAACAAAAAAACCCACAAAAAACCAACCAAACAAAAAAAAACCAAACCCAAACAACCCCAACCCCCCAAAACCCCAAGCAAACAAAAAAAATGGGTAAGCAGGTACCTGTTTCCATCCTGTGGTGTGGTGCCAAGGCCAGGGCACCGCACAGCAAAGTCTTAGAGTGAAAAGTCCCATGGAGCATCTATTCCTGAAGGATGCAGCATTTATTACTGCATTTATCCTCCAGGCCTGGAGTAGCTAGTAAAACAAAGCAGTTTTTATTTAGCAGATGGGCAGCCAGCACATAGAGAAGCCAGACTTCTCCCCAAAATGCAGCCATGGCACGGAGGTTGAGCCCATGGTCTCAGAAACCTAAGGCTGAGCGCAATGCTATACCCCTTGCTTGGCCACCTTTTCTTTAGGATAAATCATTGCCTCCTAGGGTTCATCCTCACCCACGTTTCATAGAAGAAGACATCTCGGAGGCTGCTGCGGTAGATATTTATGGTGGGTTGTTCCTTCTGCAGCAATGAAAGCCGGGCAGTGGTGAACACAGGAAAGCTCCCTAAGCCCAAACCACTGAGCAGGTGATGGCTGTGATTCCTCTTCTGCCAGCATGGCTACGCTTCAGCCCTTTCCATATCTCATTAATAACTCATGATCAGGCATGTTTTATTTATGTCTCCTAATGGAGCCCATTTTTCAGCCTGATGCCGTAGCATCCCAGGTGACTGTCACCTGCTCTGAGTGCTGCGGCTCCTTTGGCCCCAGCTCATCCCTCATCTTCCTCTAGGCTCCAGTGGCAGAGAGGATATTGGTCTCTTGGGGGGGTAATTGAATGAAAAAGGGCCCTGGCAGCCCAGAGGCAGGTGATAAATCCTTGAAAGGAAGCCGGCATGCATGTCCAAGGAATTATTAACCCTTCCTGCGGGAAAGGTACAGCATGTGCTGGTATCCTGAGGGCAAATCCTGCCCAGATCCCACATGTGTGCTTTGGTTGCAACAGGAATTAAAGCCCACCCTGCCTTGCTGTGAATGCATTAAACAAGCGCAGTTGCGCTGGCCCATGCAACAGGCACGCTGTCCCTTTGCTGCGATGCACAGCGAGTCCCGGGCTGCTTCTGGAGTGGTTTGGAAAATTTGAGCTTTGTTGTCCCTAGCTGTAAGCTACTGCAAAAAAGGGGTGAATTCCTTGTGCGTCTTGTGCATGCCTATGCATCCTTTCTGTTTTGCATCTAAAACCATGTGGGGTTTTTTGTGTGTGTATGTGTGTGTTATTAAAGCTAGAAACACAGGGGTTGGTGACTCTTTGTCCAATACCTTCTATTTATACTATCGCGATGAACAATTTATGTGTGCTGGGGGTTTTAATGGGCATTTATTTTCTCTGTAGCAACTACCCCAGCTGCCCCAGTTGAGACTCTCAGGAAAAGCCCAGGGTGGCGAGAGCAGGCGCTGGGGCACATCAGGGCTAATGCACGCTGGCAGCGCTCGAGAGGGCCCTGGGACAGGAACAGCAAGGGGACACTGCAGGTCAGCGTTGGAGCAGTGCTGGCAGAGCCATAGCAGACTGCAAAATTAGCTTTTTAGACTGACCTGATTCCTCTTTGCATGGTGGTGATGGGTTTTTCCAAGAGGTGGCTGGCATTTAGGTGGCTAAAGGTGTAGATAGGTGCTTACTGGAAAAAAAAAGGGAAACCAAAAAAGAAAAACCCTAAAGAAAAAAGAAATACCCAAGCTCCCTAAATATTTTCATTGTGTGATCCCTTTTGATTTCACAGCCTCTTGGCAAGGCAAACAGACTTGCAGCCTGAAGAGGCAGGAGGTGGTGTTTCCGGCAAGGCTGTGTGAAGCTGATGGAGGGGTTTTTGTGCCTCGGACATGGACGTTTCCCACCATGTCCTGATGACCAGCAGTTTCAAGAATTGGGAGGGAGATTTCTAGGTAGCTAGGAATTAACAGCTCCTTAATTCCAGTAGAAGTTAGGAGCCTAGACAGACTTGGAAAGCTGTTCCTTGATGCCCAGGACACTTAAAAACATCCCACCTGCATATGCGTGTTTCTTTAAACATCTCACTAAATAGAAAACCCCAATTATTTAGCTTCCCCCCTGCCTTTATCTCAACCAAGAACTTTTTGGTTGAACTGCTTGTCTCAAACTTTTTTTTTTCCAGTCCAGATGAGTATTTTCACCAGAAACGGCTTTCAAAATCAGAAGAAAAGCAGTTTTTGCTTTCCCCAGGGAATACATAGATAATGGATTTCCTTTTTTTTTTTTTTTTTAAATAAAACTAGTTGCTGGGTTTTCAACAGTCTCTTTAGCGCTTGTGTGCTGGGAGAGTGATCTGCACATGCTCTTGCTGTGGTGAGTAAATGGCACAAGACCACAGCTCTTGTTGGCAAGGGGTGACCTACAGTTCCCAAATGATGTGGAGAACCCCTTGCAAAGATAACCTGGCCCTTTGCTGCTGCGTGATGAGACTGCCAGACCTGTTACCCAGCTGTAACTGGGAAGCAGAGAGCCTGCTCCGGAGTTGAGAGAAGCCTATGAACGAGGATGGGGTAAATGAAGAGTAATGAGCTAATGGCAGAGTGGAGTGGTAAGAGGTGCTGGTTGAAGGAGGATTGCTGCTATGGGTGATGCACTGTCTCATGGGGTGGTGCTGGGAGGACAGATGTACCTCCCAATTCCCAGTCCATCACCAGCTTTTGCTGTTTAATTAAGAGCCCCATGATGTTCTTGGGGTTTTACCCACTGCGGTCATTGGGTGAGGGGAAACAACATTTCCATCTCTTGTGCTAGCAAGGAGGAAATTTGAAAACATGGCTTTTACAGCCCCAAAAGATAAATGGTTGCCTGTCTTATGTGGGCAGACTGTGATTTAATGCTAACCTAAAGACGGGAGGGAGGGCAGGAAGGCCTGACTCCTTCTGAGCACTGATTTTTGACTTTATACTCGTCTTAATCTCAGCCCCTTCCACCCTTCAGGTCTCTCATAACTAACCTCCAGGCACATCCTCCCTCTGTCCTTGGGCAATGGGTTTTTTATTGATTCTGGATTGTGCATGATTTGCAGCCTTGCAAATTAAAGGCAGAACTCGACAGGAGGACAAGGAGGGTGTAGAGGCCACGCTGATGCTGTTGGGAGCATTTGTTGTGGCTCCAGTTGATGGGCTCCCTGTGAAGGGATGCAGTGCTGCAGCAGTGGGCAGCCTGGACAGCGGAATCAAGACCTTCAAAAGCAGTCTTGAGGAGTAATTTTAATAGTACTGACTGTAACCCGGTCATAAATTTGTTCTTATGCTTCTCTTTTGCTGACTTAGAAATATGAATGGGGCATGGCATGTAGGAAGTCATTTGCTGCTGTATTGCCAGGAGGTCTTGAAAGATGTTGTAGATCCTGTTATCAGTCAAGGCTTGTTTAAGCGGATGGGTTTGCCCATCGGATTACAGGGCCTTGAACGTCACCCTCTGCCCCATGTGTCCCCTGGCGCAAGGGCATGTCATGGTGACACACGGGCAGCCCCTGAGGTTGGGAAGTGCTGCTGATTTGCATCTCTGGCTTGCAAGCTCAGACAGGCGTTTTTGGAGAATGAAGAAATATTTCCTTGACTCAAATGACACTTAGTCTGCTTTACCATATAGAGAAAAATCAGGCCTTGAATTTGGAAAGCTGTAGAAGGTCCATGAGGTCACCACTGGCTAATGTGCAGTGTGAGAGAAAGAAATGCAAATTCAGATGACAGTGTGGTTTGACAATTGCCATTTAACTACTTTTTAAATAAAACATAGTTTGCCAAAGTTTGTAAGATGCAGTGAGCTCAGGATCAATGTAAACAATATTTTCTGGATATTATTTCAGAATTAGCATTATTCTGCTTCTCAACTGTCTGAAGTTTCTGTTTCCATTGTGTATATGTCACCAGAGAGGGTTTGCGTGTTAAAACTGTGGATCTAAAGAAAGTTATTTTCCCTGTTTAGTAATTGAGATACTTTCCTCCTGACTCTGTTCCTTATGTGCAGCTGTGTGAGATTTTTGCCTACTTCTTCTAAGTCAGTGAATAACACAAAGCAGCCTGAAGGCCAGCATTTAAAACAGGTGAGGAAGTACCTTGATCCTCTATTCCCCTGCACCTGTGGAGCTTTTTATCTGTAGCATCTCTTCCCTCCTGTACAGGCATCTGACTTTGTATACTCAGGGGATGTGCCAAATCACACTTTTTCATTTGTTTTGGAACTGACAGGGGATCTGCAGTAGGTCAGTCTGGAGGCCAGTCGTCTCCTGTGCCCCAGGGCTATGTCAAGGAAATTGGTGGGGTTTTTAACTCTATTAGCTTCTCAGTTGCTCTGCTGTCTGTGTGGCAGGAAGCACTTTTGTTGTGAAAATCCAACCAAATTTGACAGAATTGAAAGTCTAAAATCGCCCCATGGGCACCCCCAGTAAATTTTATATAATGCTGTTCTCCTTCCTTGTGAAAGTGGTAAAATTCAGGGCTCCCACCAGGCTGCTCTGTGCCTGCAGTGTGACATCTGAAGCAACTAGACAAAACGATAACCCCACATCAGTAAAAATGAGGTTTTTTCCTTAACTTTTCTGCTGTATTCACCTACAAATTTTTTTTTTCAATCAAAAAATCAGGTGATAGAAAGGTAGGAAGTCAAGTTATCTACAGACTGATGTTACTAGTATGGGATGTTTTATATCCTTTCAGGCAGATCTAGGCTTTCTGTCCTGTCTCAGTGTAAATACCTAGTAAGGAACTAGGTTTTAATTTCATACTTTGATGGAATTACTTTGAATGGTAATGGATAAAATGAAATGGCTTTATTAACTAACAAAATATTTTAACAGTGCATTGCAGAAGAGTAAGAGGATAAAAATAACGTGAAGTGAGGTTTCAGTGTTCTGGCTCTGGTGGAGTCCTGAGATGATAACAAGGCTACGTATTAGCAAGGTATAAAGGTCTGTATTTTAATTTATATTTTTGTAATCTAGCTAAAAAAAGATGAGTTTATGAGTTATAGATACAAACAGAAAGCTAAACAACATTGGCTCTTGCTGTAGGCTAAAATTGGGGTCATTTTCCAATTAGTTCCAAAAAATCTGGTGGTCACCAGCTGCTCTCCGAATGCAACAGTTAGCTAGTAACAAGAAGCGCTTCTCTAGCTTTCTGCTCCCTCCCTGTTACATTATGCTGGCTCATTTGGCTCGGGTCAAAGGAGTGATCTGTCTCCTTGCAGAGTGTGTCGGGATGGGATCTGGACAGGATCCCTCCGTTCACTTTGGTCTCTGTTGTATGAGCTAGTTGCATCCCACCGTACTCAGGGGAAGGAAAATAGCACTGTGTGCCTCATCCTTGGGTTGAAGTCCTGAAAAAAAAGTATTTCCATTGTTTTCTTTTAATAAGGCTTTATAAAAACTTTTCTCTAGACATGCTGTGTTGTGCATTTGAGACTCAGCGGGTCCGACGCTCTGGAGTTGGGGTTGTGTCCTTGCCCAGGCTGGCAGGCTAGTGCTGAACTTTTCTCCTCTTCTTGGTTTCACTCTGATCCTGAGGGTTATTGTAACCTAGTTTTTTGTCAGTGATTTCCTTTTCTCTCTCTCCCTCTTGTTCTTTTTGCTTTACGGAGTATAGCCAGATTAATTGCACAAAGCCGTGGAAATGAACGGCAGCGTATAATTCAGGGCTTGATAACTGATAGTGGGAGGGCACAGAGGAAGGGATGTGCTCCTTACAAAATTGCCACATGATTTATCAATCCCCAAGACATCTGTCTGCATTTCCTTTTTTACAATCTATTTCAGGAAACACAAAACCAAAAGGAAGCTAACTGCCTTTTCAAATAAATGGTCTGTCTTCACAACCAATATGCCCCTTCTCATCCGAGTGCATTGGACTGTAGAGGAACAGTCATGAGATAATGTTTTCTCCTCATGCACTCTTTTTTCCACTGAGAAAACATGCCTGAGCAGAAAACGAGTGCTTTGTATGTTTGTCCAGAATCTTGCAGTGGTTTACTTCATACTATTGCTGTGACTGTGCTGCCTTGGATAGATCAGCATCCATTGCACTGGGGCCAAACACAAAAATAGAAGTGATTAAAAACCAATACATGCTGAGATATCTGTGTGTGAGGATACTTATCACCAAGGTATCTCAGCCTAAACATTAAGTTACGAGAGACTCAGCTTTTCCATGAGACGATGTAGCCTTTTCTCTGCTGACTGGCATGTAACCAAGAGGAAACATCATCCTTTTTCAGTCAAAGGCTTTGCACATAACTCTTGGGATTCCCTCCCCTCCCCCCCTTCTCCACTTGCTTATATATTGTTTTGCTCAAAATATGTTTGCGTATCTTTAAAAGTTTTGAGAAATTAGGAATGTAATTGATATGTCTGGCAGTGAGGAAGGCAGAGTCTGTCTCCCCATCTAATTTCCTCCCAGGTCTATTGCAACCCATGTGAGTGGTCCAAGAAATGGAGGTAGTTGGGAGTTTTTTAGTTAAAAGGAGAGTCAGAACCCAGAGATCCCTGGGATCTGTAGAGTTTTGATGTACCTGCCATTAGAGTGAGAGTAATTAGTGAGTCCAGGATGAGCTTTCTAACCACAGACTAAAGAGAAAGAGAACATTTCCCTGAGAAATAGGCAATGACTGGGTGGTCAGGACATTCACATGAACAGAGAGATCCCAGCTCAGATCCCTGATGTGCCTGATCTAGATCTGGAGCTGGAACTGGCTTCTCAGGTTGTTTTAGGTTATCAACTATGATATGTACAGCCCCTGTATCATCACAAAAAAGAAAAAAAAGTTCAGTTTTTGCAAGACAAAAAAATACTTCCCCACTCAGATCTGCTGCCAGTGCTGGAAGAAATGCAGAGAGAGATATGAATCCAATAACACAGGTCTCTCTTCCTGAAGTAATTCTTTCTCTGCCTGTAAGTGGGGGCTCCAAGGCTGAGCATTGGTTTATCCAATATCTCTTCAGTGATCCCAGCTGGAAAATAAAATAGTGGCCAGTTAGTTTGCTTACCAGCCACTGTCCCCATGTATTAGCAAAACCTATGGTCTTCTATCCCAGAGATACTGGCAAGGTCTTTTCTTTGATAAAACCATCCCAGATTGGTAAAGGAGGAAGAAATAACTCCTTTTTCTTTCTATGATACATTCATAAAAATGAGACGTTTTCAGAAAGCAAGGAATTTAAATAGTAATAATACACTGTCTGTGTTCCTCCTGTAAAGCAAGCACTGCTTCCCTGAGCAGTTCATTTCTTATGCATTTTCTTTCTTTGAATCTATTCTCATGTTTTCTGATGAACTCCCTTCCTGCCCTGGAAAGAGCTATTGCTTACAGTTTTGTCTTCAAGCAATGATCATAATAATAGATATTAAAATGACTCAAGAAATTCAGGTACTAGAGCACCTGCATTTATACATTCCTTTCTGGGAAGAAACCCCAAAGAAATAGAGAGAGGGGATAAAACAGACTGATTTGAACAACACCAAGCAATTCTAGCATGCCTCTCAGGGTAAATTAAAATGATTGTAGTGTTTCTGATCCATTTTTTTCTTGGAAAACAGTCAAGAGCTGAGCTATTGTTGAGTAAGTTCAGGCTCTGTCTGTGTGTCCCTCTAGCTAAGGTGGTATCATTTGGCCAAGTGGAGTAGGCTGGTTTCAGGTTGCAAGCAGCACAGGAGGTGTGCTGATGGTTAAAGCTGCAGTGGCCAGGTCCACCCCGACTTTGGGAACCTCAGGGGGTGAAGTAAACCCCGCAGTCTGTGACCCTGCAGCGTCTCCATATTACTGCTGGTAGATGCAGATGGATTACCTGCGGTCTGGGGCTCCTGCTCCCTGTAGTGCATAGGGACATACCCAAGGAGAGAACAAGAGCTTGGTCCCTTTCCCACTTCTAGGTACCAGATGAAGTTCAGCCCAAGGACTGAATATCATCAGCCTTTGAAAGCTGTTGCGGTACACATGAAGAGACCTGGAGATGTTGCTGGTGGAAAACAAAGCCCGTTGCCGTGTTTGTTTTGCTGTCATGTCGCACAGTCCTGCTTCATGCAGGGTGGGTGTGTTGAGGAGCTGCTTTTTGGGCAGAGAGTACATGGCTCACGTGTCTGTCTGTGGAGGCAAGGGCCAGGCCCCAGGTACCCTGGGGTGGTGCAGTTGGATCCAAGAAGGTCGAGATGAACGAAACCCGGGAGGTGGATGGGGACACAAAGTCATCAGGTGGCTGGTGTGAACTTGTGTCATGGTACCGAATTCAGGGACACTGTGACTGCGTTGGCCTGGGATTTGCTCCAAGACCTGTTTTGTTTAGGGGCTTCTTTGCAAACCCTGTACTGGACACCCATAATTTGGCTTGGGCCTTTTGGAACCTTAAAGCTGGGTCTAAATAAGGTTGTCCATCCAATGCTGCCTTTTTCCTAAAGGGAGCTGTGAAATCCTGCCAAAGCTGAAGGTCTCCAGAGGTGGCCTTGGGTCATAGGAGGAAGTTTGTTCACGCATGTCCCACTCCTGTATGGGTCTGAGCCTGGATCCTCTGTGGGCACTCCTTGGGGCCCATTTCATGTCCATGCTGAGTGTCTCTCCACCACTGCTGCAAGGAATGTGACTTAGAGCCATGGTGCCTGGAGGGAGCCCAGCATGACCAGTCTGACCAGTGGGTTGGTGTGATGGGACCAGTGGGACAACTTCCATCACTGCGTTTAGTCATGTTCTTGGGAGATGTTGGAGATACCAACACCGGGTTGCCAGAACCCTGCCGCACCCAGAGTATTTGCCAAAAAGCGCCCTTTATCTGCCACTTCTACAGTAGCTTGGGGTAACATGATATTTTCATTTTCCAACAGTTGCACCACTTTTTTCCCCTGCGCGTAAGCATCAAATGCTGTTTGCTGAATATTTAACTTGTTCTTACTTGGACTGAAGGTTTATGTTGCCACTGGCCCTTAGGGGACCAATTTAGCTGCACTGAACCAGTTTTGGTGTTCAATTCCTTCTTTTCAAAGAGCTGTGTTTCCACATCAGTTGAACCCTTTGTATGCTGGCGTCTTCCACACTTCCAGCTCAATGAATGTTTAAAAAAGATATTTCTCCCTCCTGTCTATCCTCACACATACATATGCCTCTGCTATCTAAATGGTGGGGGGACATGAAAGTCATGCCGAGAAGCGGGGGAGATTTTAATGTAAATGATGTACCGCAAGGGACACAACCTCATTCCGGCTGAGTGAGGTTTTATGCACAGAAATGCAAAATATTCACCCCATGTATCATTCAACTGTTGCAGCAAAGCCTCTCCTAAGCAGCAAGTGCCTGAGTAAATTCTCAATTGCTGACTGTGTCTGAGCTCTCTGCCCCAACCTGCACTAAGATACCATCTTTCACAATTTGCAAACACGTCCTGCAGCATCCTGTTGTTTGCAGGATTCTTGTCCCAAGTAAATCTTGACCCTGTTGGTGTCTTGTGGCTTTCATACCTTGATGGGGAAGCCTGCAAAATTCACTTTGTTCTCTTCCAGTAAGAGATGCAGGCAGAGGAGGTAATTTCATAGTCTGTCATGTTTTTCTGATAAAATAGACAGGATTAAAGATAATATGGGTGTTTTGGTGCCCACAGTATTATGAAATAATGCTTGAAGATTGGAAATGCAATAAGTGTGAGTATTGTTTTAGGTTATGACTTTCCTTAATTTAACCAAAGTTTGTGATGTTGATGTCATGGTGGAGGAGAGAGGGCTTTGTGTTTTATGACAGGGAATTTTCAGAAGCATCAGTCTGACTTCAGCACATGGGTCTCTTCATGAGGCTGGTGCCCTGCAATCACACAGATGCTTTAGAAAAACCCATCTCACTGTCTTGTTTGAATCATCTTCCCACACTCAGCTGCATAGGAATCAGCCTATTCAGACTTTACAGGATGAAGATACCAAAGCCAAAAACAAACTCCTGGAGAGGATCCCTGAAGGTGGTGTGTGCATGTGTCCTGCACTGAGTGTGCAAATACCCCTAAATCCTATATATTCCTTCTGGGTCGTTAAGCAGGATCCCTATTTCCCTTCAGATGGTAGCATCTGAGTGATGGATTGCAGAACTCTGCCTATTGCCTGCCTATCAGTTTAATTTCTCAAAGCCCTTTTAGAAGCCATGGTGCTGTATAAGTGAAAGATACAATTATATAGAGGGATTTTTTTTTTTTTTTTGCTGTAGCTATTGGCACGATGGAGTCCAAATGGTCTTTTTCACCCTAGTTGGCACAACCCTTTCTCACTGTAGGGTGGAAAAAGCCTGATGACAATAGGTCAAGGGACTGTGATGTAAATGTTAGTACTTAAGATCTCCATCACAAGCTGGTGTAACACAACATCTGTGCTGGGTTGGCTGGGTCTGGTGTGTGGTGTGCTGGGGAGCTATGTGTTTTAATGCTGGTACTGTGTAAATTGTATTACACTACTTGTGTGTTAGTAGTGTATTGTAGCCCTGTAGCCTGCGTAGGGATATACCGTGTGCAGGGTAATGCAAAATTTGAATGATTGAAATCTCTGTCCTCAGCATGGCTGCCTCGATAGAGCATTCAGGAGAGACATTAGGCATGTTTGTGTATTTCCCTTCCTATCTCGTACACAGGCCGTTATCCCCGCTGGCTCCTGTTTACTGGACGCCACTGCTCAATTCTGCATAGTCAGACTCTGCTATTTAGGGATGGCACTGAAGCAGCATTATTTGTTTGCTTTTTCTGTTCCATATACATATCCCCCCTTCCCTTAAAGTCACAAAGCGAGTGGGGTGACACATGCGGAAGACCCCTGCCTCCGCACTTGGGCTTGCAATGACCACCCAAAGCCCAGGATACCTTGGTCTCCCAGTTCTCCCCATGCAAAACACGTCTCTGAAACTGGTTCTATGCCTGGTGGCAAAAGAGATGTCAAGCTGATCCCCAGCACAAGCACAAGTCATCGAGGGTTAGGATACATTTATTTATTTGTGGCATATTCTCTTGTCTCTGGTAGTCAAATTATTAAAATGAGGCTTGTCAGCACACCGAAGAGGGTTGGGGGAGGCTTTGCATCTTTCATGCGGTTTGATCCTGCTCGGCTTGTTAACACTCAGTTGCTTTTGTGATCAATTATTTAATCCTCTCCCTCGGTACCGGGGTATAATAGCGCAACCCCCGTTTCTGCAGAGATTCACAGTTCTTTGCTTTTCCCTGCAAGTGCTTCGTGCCACCTCGAAGCACAGAGCGAGGAGGTCTAGGCTGCAGTGCTTAAAAAGCCCATCAGCCGCCCGAGCTGCTGCTTGCCCCACGGCACCCAGGCAAGGACCGGGGCTTTGCCCACGGGCAGCTGTCAGTCCCAGCTAACACATGTACCAAAGTCAGTGGAGAGAGCTGTCCCCGAGTGCCCTGTCCCTCCAAATACGGCCTCTCACTCCAATGGGTACTTGCATGAAGGGGAGACATCAGACGGGGCCAGCGTTGACTCCAGATGCAGTCAGACACAAGAATTGCAAATTGGAGGTGAACTTGTCAGTAGAAAGACTTAATTTGGGGAGTCAGGCTTGGCAGCCCTCTTCCCTTTCTCTTTTGGATGCCTTTTGAACAGCTTTCAGTTAGAGTTTTTGTAATCACCCGGGCATAGCTTCTTCAGCCGTGGTTTTGGGGGTGTTGCTTGTTGCCTTGATTTGCTCTCTGAGGCCATGTGTGCAAAGAAGTTTGCCAGTTCTCTGCACCCAGTGCTCCGGCAGCTGCTTGCACATAGCAGGGGCTTGTGCCCGTGGTGGGGCAGGTGTGGGGTGCCCCCCGAGCATGCTGCTGTGGTTAGGTGCTGGTGTGTGTTCACACACTGTGTGTGTGTGGACGGATGTAGGATGAATTTGTGCCCAGTGGGTTGTTGTTACGGGGGTTGTGTTTCAAAATGGGTGAGCTGAGTGCTTGCAACACCTGAACCATCACCTGTCCTCTGGGGCGTCAGGGCCCATGGACCACATGCAACTGGTGGCCCAGGGGGACTGGCAGGTCCCCCCTGGCCCAGGAAGGCACCTTCCTTCCTCCCCGAGCATCCCCCACTGCGCTTTCTGCTTGAAGCCCCAACTGCTGGATAAGGCGAGGCCTGAGGTCTGAATAATTAGCAAGGAATTAGTTGTGTTTTCTTTATGAGACAGTCTGCCCGGTTCCTCTGTTTGCATCCTTCTCCTTTCATCTTGAGCCTCTGTAGCAGGCGCCCTGTGCAGCCGTGGGACGTGTGGGAGGCTCTGCTGAGGAGCGGGCAGGCGCGTCCCAGTGCAGCAGGGTCGGGAGTCGCTGCTCGTGCCCCAGCCCTGCAGATGGGACTTGGAGGGTTTGAGTCTGTCCTTCGCCCCGCTGCAGACTCCCTGGCCGCTGCTGGATGAGCCGCCCTTCCTTCAGGTCCATAAAATAGTGAAGTGCCAACTCCCCTCCCTGCCGAAGGTGTTGGAAAAGCCGATTACTTTATGCTTAGGAAGCTGATGAAGCATTAGCCTGGATTTCTTTATGTTTTATTGGGGTCCATAAATTAAATGCAAACTCGCAATGATGAAGAAAGGAGCCAGGGAGAGCAATTATTTGTCGGGAAGACATCATGACTAATGGTATTGCAACATGTTAATTGAAAGCGTTGGGAGCTTTAACAAAGTAACACCCGAAGGCAGCTGGTACTGAGCGTGCAGAGCAGGCTACAACGGGCTGCGTCGCTCACTCGCTGTTTAGGAAGCTCAGTGGTAACCAAAAGGTGTTAATCGAATAGCATCTTTAAGACTTTGGGCCAGATGACAGAGCCACAAAGCCCAAATCCTCTGAACGTCCCCAAGTCTCTGTTTTTAAAGCTCAGGCCCCTGCCTGCAGACCAATTTACTGTCTCAAATGTTGTCTGTGCTGCAGTTTCCCCATCGGTTATAATTGTTGAATGGCTCATCCCTGCCAGATCCATTCGGGATGTTTTGCTTGACCTTCCAGGGCTGTACTTTGGTGTAAGCCTGTGCAAAATCTTCTCTGGGGCTCCCTACGCAGATGTGGAGAGCAGAGGCATGTGTGCTCGTGGCCTATGCCCATGTGCCCTCACCATAAAACTTGCAACATGCAGATCCAAGACCTCAAACAGCTCCCAGGTGGGCGGCAGTGGGTCCCTGTGAGCCCTGGCTGCCCAGCACAGCGTGATGGGGACTGTCACCATCGTGGTGTGGGGTGCCACTGAGGCCCTCCCCGTCCCTGGGGCTAGATCCAGCTTGTGGGAATGACGTCTCGTTTCCCATCGGAGAATCATGGTGTGTGCCTCCACCTCCAGTGTCCATGAATAGCACATAAATAACCTGCTTGGGTCAGAGATCCGGAGGGTAATATGTAAGCTGGAAAGAATCCAGAGCGGAGGCTGGACTTGCTGCCCTGGCAATTAGATCATAGTAAAAATAACAGTCAAGCCCAAAATGCCCTTTTCTTTTTCAAACTCAACCAACTCTTGAAATTACATTGGGCCACACCATAAGTGTAAGTACCCCAGGTGTAGTTTTTTCACAACAAAACAGCATTTTAAGACCCCGATATCATAACCGTTGAGCCATACTGGTCATATTATTTAGTAATAGTTACCATTTCAAGGGCTGGGTCTTGATATATAAGCTTCACTTTATACCGTTGCTTAGCCCACTTAACGCTTGTGGAACTATTCATATTACAGGGAAGCTAACATACATACATAACTTGTGGGATTCAAACTGTCTATAAGAATATGTTTACCTTCTCATTTTTCAAGAAATTAGCAAAAAAAGATAGTTCTGTAATAAAAGAGTATATAAAGTAACGAAGTTTAAAATACACATTACATACAACATCTTGGTAAAGTCCCACTTACAAAATCATTAAATCTCTCAAATTATTATCTAAATAAATATTTTATTGTATTTTAATGTTCTTTATTATATTCTGCAGCGCCCTGAGCACCTTGACTTCATAAATAAAAGAATTATTATGTAGAGTCTTCGCAATATGAAAATTAATGCTTAAATGCTTGGAGACTTATAAAAATTTCAGCAGGTTTTCTAAGGCTAGTGATAAGGGTTCATAAACACGCTAATTTTTCCACTCTTAAACATTTCAGGTCAATGGAGTACAAGAGGCGATGTTAACAAAACTTGTGCTCTTTTAATAAGAGACTGGAGCGTTTGGAGGGCAGCGTACCCAACTGTTATGCTGCGGCACTCTCTAATAACATCTCCAGACACTGCAATAGCAATAAAGCATGACAAGATTGTATAATAACTATATTAATCACTTTTTCTGGTAACATGAAGAGAGCATATTATAGCAGCTATCTAACCCCCGCCCCCTTTCAGTGCCTCAGGAAATTTGGGGCAGTTATTGCGGAGGACCACCACCCGTTGTTTCAGGCTCTAAACTCACTTTAAGTCATTTTTTTGGGTGGTGCATGTAGTGTGTTTTGCTTCTTGGAAGGAACTGAGAGCAGGACATGCCCGTGCGTCTGTACCACCTGGCTGCCAGGAGAGGCTTTGGGAAGGGAACAAAGCCAGTTTGGTGCAAAGGCACATTAAACATGCTAACCCCAGCTTTCCTCCTCACTTGCATTATTTATGTGTTTTTCCCCTAACTTTGCAACCTGGGGGATGGGGCAGGAAGAAAGCTCTGGGGTGGGAGCGCCTTTGTGCTGGGTTTATGGTAGGAGCCCATTGCAGGGTGGGCATCGGTGCCCTCTCCAGCCTGGGGTAGGGTCTCCTGAGCCCTGGGCAGGGTTGGCAGCAGCATCCCTCCTGCTGGTGTGGCTCTGCATCGTGCACAGGAGGATCTGCATATTGCCACAGCATGTTCCCTGGTGGGGGAACTGCTCCAGAGTCCTCAGCGGCCAAAGATTAAATGCTGCAGGCAGTCTCTGGATGGATGACCCACTACCGGTTAAGCACACAATGGGAAAACTGTGGGTTCTTTTCCCCTTCATGTAAATTTGCACATCTAATGACTGCTTGGGTAGCAGACACATAAAATTGGTTTGGATGGAGAGGTTTTGAAAAGGAAGCTACTCGACCTCTGCCACCCACACTTTCCAAAGCTCCTCAGTAGCCAGGAGGCGTCCCAGAAGAAGATAATTAGGCTTGTGCTATTTCAACCTCCTCTGATCCCTAAGAAAGAGTTAATTACAGTCTTCTCCCTCTTGCTCAAAGGTGGCTGGGTATTATCATCAGAGCTGTAATTATTCATGCTAATTGCTTATTTGGAGAGGGAGAGAGAATGAGAGAGAGAAGCCCCAGACTCCACATCAGTGATTAGCAGAGCAGACCAGGTGCACTTCGTTAAGGCTGGACAGAGGTAGTGCTAGGGGGTGGAAGGAGGTTGGGGATGCTGGAGTGTTTGTGAGCGAGTGGTGGAGCAGACCCCGTCCTGCTAATGCTGCCACCTCCTCTGGGACTGAGAAAAAAGAGCATGCACTTCTTGCAGACCTTCCTCCGGTGGAGGGCACTCCGAGGTAATTGTACTCCTGACTGGAGTCTTCATTTGTTTTGTGGCTTAATTAACCTTTCATCTTTTTTGTTTGTTTGTTTTGTTTTAAATCTCCCTACGAGGGAGCAGGGTGGGTTGTGAGATGCTTGTCTGAGGCTTGTGTTTAAGCTCCTCTACAGATCTTGTGGCTGATATTTCATTAACTGAACAAAAACTTCTGTGATCCCCTGACAGCCTTGGTGTTGGTGTGTTGTTTGAGTTGGGAAGGGCATGAGGAGGTGGGGTGTCTGTCGTCTTCCCTAGTTATGTGCTTTTAATAATAGGGCCGATTTCCTTTGGAGGCTTATTCCTGTAACCAGATCTGGGGCTTGCCTGTTAAAAGCAATGGATTTAAGCTTTATTTTTTGGTGGCTGAGGGTATCTGAAGCGTGATGGTCCTGATTAGATGCTTTGAAGGCAGTAGCATGGTGAAATTTAGCATGCTGCAGAAGTTGGGACTTGGTGGGAAAACGCTGTGGGTAGCTGTCTGCTTGGGCGTACCTGGAGTGGTTTGGGGACGGTGGTGTGCTGTGAGCATGATGGCACACGCTGGCTTCTTCTGAAGTGACTGAATTTTTGGTGAGGTGGGAGCTTGTTGTAAGCACTTGAGTCATCCCTGAGAAGTAATTATTTTATTTTACTTTATTTTTTTCCTGGAATAGAAGGATCGTGTGTCCTGCTTGACTAGGGTTGCAAACTGCTCCTGGTATCTAGTCTTCGCGTGGTCAGCGTGGTGATGAGTGGTCCACTGTGGCATGGGTTGTTTTCTGTTGATCTTTCTGTTTTCTCTTAAGCCTTTGATTCCTGCTGTTTTTAAGGCTGAGAAAAACAACCTTAAGAATCACACTTATAGGTGACATGAACTATGCAGGTTTTAACAAAATAACTGGAAGGAACTGCCCCCTGCCAAATGCCTTTGAATGTTCCTCTATCCTTTTTCTAAAGGTCTCTCTGCTGTCATCCTTAGGGACAGCATCCACATGCTGTGCTGAAAGCTATACCGGACTGCTCTCTCTTCTGGAGATCTAAAATTATTATCCTTGTGCTTTGAGTTCCTAACTGGCCATAATTATGTTTTAATGTACTGAATAATCTTTTCATCTGGATGTTTTACTACTTACTTAAATTACACAGGCTTTCCACGTTCATATCCTCTTCCTGAGAGAGGAATTAGCTCAAGTGCAGCGAGGCAGGGACCAAGGACTGCTGCTGCAGGGACCGCAGTCATCCCCATCCTGTGGGGTGGGAGGCAGGGACAGGGATGGGGAGACATCTCCTTGTCAGTATCGGGGAAGTTTGGATTTACAAAGAGGTTGGAGGCTTGGATCACTATTCTAACAGGTATTGCGTTGCTGAACCTGAGCTGAAGGTTTATTTGTCGTTTTCTAAGCTTTTTGCATACTGATTATTTGGAACGCTAGACATCTCCAAGAAGGCGAGGAATCCCAATTTACAGAGGTGGTACAATAGAAATAACCTTTAGTAAACCCACCACAGTGCATCCGAATCTGGATCCTCTCAAGGTAGCAAATTTTTTACTTCTCTTGAACTCTGTGTGAATTAAGAGCCTCTGTGCTTCCTAAGGTATCTGGCCAAAGTGTGGTGTGTTGGTTTGGTTTTTTTCCTTTCCTTTCCTTTTCTTTCCTTTTTTCTCCCTGCATCTTCTGACAATTACCACCTTATCCTTTGCTGTTCTGTTCCAGAACAGTGTAAATACATGTTGTCCAGTTACTTACTGCTTTCTTATGGGCCTTAGATTTCCCAAACACCTCCTAAATAATGCTGTCGTCGAGCTCTACGATACCTTTGCATGCTCCTATGGCAAGCTTCCTGTGCGCTGCCAGCAGCGCTTGCTTCCTCTCTGCCTGCAGTTTATTCTTTGTGGTGGGGTTGCAGGATTATAAATGAGTGTTGACCTTCTTGTACCCTTCTTGTCAGTCAATAGTTCAATTCTATGTGCAGATTGCCTGGGGAGGCCAGAAATCTTTGGGCTGTAGACCTGATCTTTGCTTTGCATGGGCTAAAGTAGTGGGTGCTGGTGCCATTGAGGAGAGCAATATCCAAGAGGAATGTGTTCTGGAGGCTGCTAAAGCCCCAGGAAACTGTGGCGCCTCTGACATAGATGCAAGGCATAAGAGAAACGCATTCCTCTGTGGAGGAACGGCAAACGGCGCATAGCTCTCATTGAGATTCCCAGATTGTCGGGCTGTGTAGGAGCAGGATTTACTTTGAAAGTCTCTATGGGCTATGTCCTTTTCAAGTCATAAAGGGATACCTTGATAGATTTTTGTATCCTATATTTCTGCTTTGAGATCAGTTAGAGTATGTAGGTAAGGGAGGACTCTTAACTATTAATGGATTTTCCCATTAAGCTGTTGCTGGTAGGGAAACAGTTAATATTGACGCTGAGCTCGGAATGTCTCAGTGGTATTGGGTTATTGCTGGCTCAGACTGGGGCTAAGCTATTGCACTGCCACGGTGTTCATTCCTGTCCCCCAGGAAGGGAAGTGACGAGGCTGCCAAGAGCAACTTGTCCACTTGGTGCTTGATATTGGGAGCTGATGCTGTTGTGTGTGTTCAGTGGCTGGAGGGTGACCAATATGTGTCCTAGGGATGTTAACTACTGTTTTAGTAGTAATAATAAAATAAATTTTAAAAAGTATAGCCTCTCTAGGTGACCTGGAGTGCCTTGTGCAACTAGCTGACCTTGTGCCCCATAAGAAAAGGGATGTATACAGCATGTCTAACATGGGGGGGTCCCAACCAGAAACGACACCATTGCCCTTGACCTGTTGACATCCAAATTTTTGGGATGTGAGTGAAGAGGCTTGGAGCAAGGCAGCTGCAAGTACAGGACTGGGTAAGAAGCTCAGTGAAGACTCATAGCAGTTTGGTGTGTTTGCTAAATGCCTGCCTTTCATCTGCTGTTGACCTGTGTTGGACTTGGAGCTAATCGGGAGATATACAGACAAGCCTTTTGGAAAGCCAGCATGTCTAAGCAGACTTCGTGTGCTTTGATCTGAAAGGCTCTCCTGTAAGCGTCAGCCAGCCTTTTAATTGATTGCTGTGGGAGAGAGGTTTTGATGGAGTGAGATGGCACAGTTGGGTTTACTGGATTTTTTTAACTGTGGTAGTTGAAATCAGAAAATCTATAGGAAAGGCTTTGTAAGAGTCTGGCTCTGGGAGTGGGGGGACCGGGGAAGCTGACTCTCCAGTCTACATCAACTATTGCAGTAGTTTGGGCAGTGTTATAATTTTCCTTCTTTTTCCTGACAAAATCCATTAATTAAAAGGCTACATCAATTGGCACTCATTGAGTTTGACAGACCTGAGATTCAACGCTCGTTCGTGGAGCTGCTCTGTATGGTGTGTGTGTGAGTGTCTTTAGGGGCTAGGACAGTCAGCAAGTGATCATCTGCCAGTCTGAGTTCTTGCTCCGTCTCCCCTCAGTGTATCTGGGTGGGGGGGAATGGGGGAGGGGAGGAAGAGTTTACAAAAGATTAGTGAATATCCCAGGGGGAAAAAAAAAAAAATCTCTATGTTAGCTATCAGAATAGCAGAGCTGAGAAAAGGTGTTTGGCCAATGACCAAATTACTTTTCCCAAAAAGTACCCTTCTCCATGGCGAGCCTTAGCAGGACTCCGGGCCAGGCCTGAACAGCGTGGACTGTGCAGCTGTGAGCAGCTTTTCTAGAAATTAGCCCCGGGAAATATCCCAGCTAGAAATCCACTGTCTGCCCTAAAGGGTAACCCCTGCAGCAGGTGATGTCCCTTGTGGTTGGGTTTTTCAGGCAGTTTNTTTTTCCCCCCCCCCCCCCCCCCCCCGTAATACCACTATTTCCTTTCTTTGCCCTCACAACGTTGATGAGGACATCCCCCATTATCCTCATCCCCAGCAGAACTTTTAAACCCTTGCTCAAGTCTTTCTTTGTCATTTGGTCTAAACAGTGATATGAAGTGTTGACATAATGTGACAGAGATGTACGTAACAAGCTTCTGTGGAAAGACATATGTAGGACATCTGTAGGTATATATGTGTGTATATATATATTTTACTAGCGCTTAAACGTATTACCAGTTTCTCCCACATTCCTTTGGTGCAGCAACCCACGGTGGGGATTTCGTGGGCTATTCCCAAGCTCACAGACAGGCACATTGCAGCTTTCTTTATATTCCCCTTTCCATGCTCAGCCAGAGTTGCAAGGTCCTTTACAAGGTAGTGGTCATTTTTCATTTTCCAACATATAACAACTAAATATTCTTGATAGTATTATCTTAACCACAAATAACCTGTGCTGCTCTTGCTTCGTGCTGTATCATTCTCTTACCCCACGTTGCACCACACACGTGCACGCATCCATATGCACATGTCCACTGCAATGTTTTCTGCTGAGGCCCCACCAGCGATAAAGCTTTGCTGCTGCCACTGCATGAGAGCCTTTTGTATATCCATCATCAGAAAACGGCGGGACAGTGATCTAGTAGGGGTTTGGTTGAGCAGTCCTGGGTGCAAGGCTCAGCTGGACGTAATGCTGTGTAATCTTAATCCTAACATAATCCATACCATGGTGCAGGAAGCTCTTGTGTGAACTGTCTGAGCCCCCTCCCCATCTCCTTCTAGTTGGCTGCTCTGTGCCTTCAAAAAGGCCTGACTTCAGGGGATGATGTATATTAATTTTTTTCTATTTTTACTCTTTGTGAGACTTAATTCAAGTTAGCACATGAATTTTGCGGTTTGCTGAGTTTACACGAGGGGAGCAGCAAAGGCAAATGTCAGAACAGGATCTCAGTTCCTGTCAAAAGGCTGGGAAAGAAGATGATCAGGGGTGCCCAGTGCTTCAGTTGGACTCATTTGGAATATCAACAATTATTATGATGACCAAGTCAGGCCCTCCTGGCTTCAATATCTGACTTGTGACTCCTGAAGACCCTGGTGCAACCGGGTTGAAATCAGCTCTGAAGCCTGATTCTCCCTGACACCTGGGTTTCTTGTTTTTTTTTTATTTGTTTTGGTTTTTTACTGTCCAGCAGCTATTTGCTGTGGTAGGTCAGCTTGCGTGGACACCACAGCAAGAAATAATCAGCTGTGCATTGCAGCAGCACCTTCTTTCTTGCAGGGTGATGCTGTGACCCTGTGTATGCGTGTGTGAGAATAAAAACATTAAACTGCATCCCTTTCTGTCTCTGTTCTCCTCCCCCACCCCTTCGTTAGCCATTTTAAAAGGAATTTTAGTCCAACGCTCTCAACTGAAAGTACATGCTGCTCCCTCGTGGAGCACCACGCATTGCAGGCAGGCCAGGAGCGCAGCACTGCTTTGCCTTGCAGCCTTAGGCAGATCGCTGTGTATAAAGAAGCTGCTCTAGCAGCCTCTGAAGCAAGTGATGCTCCTTTTAGGAAGGGAAAATGGGATTTTGCAGGTGGTGAAATGAGGGTTTTTCCTGTCATTGTTTTCCAGCCAGCCCCTGCCTTGGGATGGAACACGTTGGAATAGCTTGTGGAGCCGATTTGGCTTTGGAGGGTGGATGAGAAGGAAGGATGAGGACGTGGTGGTGAGGAGAGTTTTCTCCAGCCTTTTTTAGAGATGAGTTGACCTGAAGAGCCCGAATGCCCAGGATATTAGAGGCTTGCCTGCATGTCCCGCATGCTCCCTGCAGGCACCCCTGTGTCTGCGGTGCCGCAGTCTAAGGCAAGGTGCTGGGCACTGCCAAACACAGGGCTAAATACCTCTCGCAAGAGATGGAACAAAACAGAGGTCTGGGCTGTTCCCAAAGAGGAACAGGAATTGCCCCAAGCACCTGCTGCTCTGCTGAGGAATCTGTTAAATCCTACCATCATCCAGCAGCTTCCCCCTCTTAGAGAGCTCAATAAATAAATGGTCCTTATCACGTCTGCTGGAAGTAGGTATCTTTTTGGAGAAAAGCCCTCTTCCCTTCTGATGCACAGGGAGGGGGGAGAGGTTTGAAGCCTGGCTGTAATCGCAAGAGGGCAGAGTTGGCTCATGGCTCCTGAGCTCCTCCAGCTCATGGACCCACCAAGGGGCAGCGGGAGCTGGCCTTGCCCTTGGCGCTGGTGGCAGCCGGAGCTGCGGCAGTTGCTGTGCTGTCGGCACAAATGTGACTTCATCCCTCTGACTGTGCCCTTCAGCACCAATATTGCCGGGGGGAATATATAAATAAGACAAGAATATCTCGTGTCCCTTCTCTAGTGGCTTTGAAAGGTCGGTTGTACCCATGCTGTGCTTGTGGGTATCTCACTATGGCATTAATAAAAGCTTCATATTAATATTGATGTTAGAATTGAAAACATAAATTGATTGTTAATTAGCAGCTGAACAGTGGCTTGAGTGGTGCTGGTAATGATACATGAGGGTCGGCTTCCCAAGCAGTGTCTGCTCTAAACTACACAAATGGCATAAATGTAGATCACGGGTCCTGTTTGCATTTAAAATAGCAGAGGTGTCATTGCTAATGAACGCATCTTCCCGGCAGATACTCAGCAGGCTACTAGTATGGGCACATTTTGAGAGTATTTTTTGTGACATTGCCTGGAAGGAGCTGGAATGAACACAGTGGGAGACTGCCTCCCAGTCACCTGTTGGTGGTTGCTCTTAGCACTTCAAGGTGATGCAGAAATGCGGAGTTTGAGTCTTTTAAACAAATTTTAGATTTAGGTGATGGGAGGAGACGGTCTTGCATCATCTGTTTCAGTTCCAGGGGAAAACAGTTACCTGGATTAGTTCAACCACTGCCTCTGGGAACCTGCCTGGGGACTGAAGTGTAATGCAGTGCAGGTACTTTTTGAGAGTCCTCCTTGCTGAGGAATGAGCTTCTTGTCTGCCTCTGAGGTGCCCTGGGTCACTGCAGAGTATCCTGGGATGGGGGGAGACTTGTGCTCTACCTTCAGCAGATCAAGAGCAGATCTGCCAATATACACGAGTGCCTGCACGTGAAACGTTGAGGTCCCTGAGTCATGGCTGCTTGGATCCTAGACTGGAGACAAAGCCAGCGCTGGGTATCTGGGCTACAGGCACAGCCTAGACACTGAAGCCAATTTTTCAGAGAGAAGAAATAATTTGAAATTGAAAATTTTAAATAGCCAGAGGCTGTGTCACATCTCTGAGCGTGGACAGTGAAGAAAACCCACAGGTCATCTCCTCCTGCCTGCACTGCCGACACTCTTGGCCCGTGCGTATGGACGTCTGTCCCGTGGAGCGGCATCCCAGGCTGCCATGCTCCCAAGCGCTTCCCGGGAGGGATCTGTGAAGGTAAAAGATACCGTACATCTGCTGGTATCAACCTCAAGACAAGAGAATCTGTGGACTGTCCCCAGGACAAATGAGGTAGTGCTGCTCACTTCTGGTTTTCACTTTGTCACGGGGAGAGGTATGGCCGGCCAGTGGTCCTGGGGCTGTGCAGGGCCATGGTGGAAGATCGTCCCTGTCTCCCACACCACGATCCAATTAGATCAAAGTTTTAAAAGACAGCTGATGCACAGCGGAAACATTTTGTACCTGGGAGCTTAGTGACTGAATCATGCTGCCTGTGCCCCTCTCTAGCTTGGGAGCTTCTCTTCCTCAGAGGTTTGTTTTTGTGGTTTTGTGTGTTTGTTTTTTTTTTTTTTCTTCTTTAAACTTGGAGGATTTTTGCAGCTACATGGCAGAGAAACAACTGGCAGGGCTGGATTGCTGTACTTCGGCTCTTCTCCCAGCTGCAAGTTACAATCCAAAGATCATTTGCTTGTTATCAGTAGCTTTTCCTGTTGGCTGTTTCAGCCTCCATGCTAAAGAAACACAGGTTTCTCAGTCGTGGATTTAGGCAGCAGATCAGCTTACTGGGAAACAACCAGTGACAATTAGTCAGGCTTAGCTGGGGCCGGAGGCTTTCCTTCACTACTTTTTTTTTTCCTTCTTTTTTTATTTCCTAACTGGAGAATCTTGAACATAGTGAACTGTCTGGAAGTAGTGTTATCCTTCTGAAATGTTACTGAACCGTAGTGTACTCACTGAAGAGGTGTTTGCTGGGTTGCGGGAGGGTGTTGTGCTTGATCTTCTAGATAAGGAGTTATCAGGAGGAAATCTTTAATGCGTGTTGAGGCTGATTTGCGTCAAAATAGAAATCCATCGCACAACTCTACTGAAATGTGGAAATCAATGTAAGTGTGACCTGTGTGATTTTCTTTTTAGGTAAGACCACGCGTAACCTTCTCTAGAGCTTTCTGGGCCTCATTGATGCCATCAAGTCCAGCAGTGAAGTTATCTTGAATGGACGACTCCACATTCTGTGGGATTCCTCCTGGGGTGGGGGAATAGGGTGGTATTTTTGGCCCCCTCCTCTAAATTAATTTCCTGGAAAGAAAAATTGGAGTTGCAAAACTGAAGACAGAGCCATGCCACCATCCAAAGCATGCTGGCATCTCCCCTGGCCCTCCCCCTGCTGTGAATGGGACTGAAGAGTAGCTCTCCTGTGCAGCTTCGTTAGGGTTTGTAGTTAGCTCTGCTGTCTGTCAATCTGTCTAGCATCTCTAGTGTGAGCCTGTGCTAATCAGGTGCAATGCTGGTGTCTGTATTGCGGATCCTCCTCTAATGAGGTGATAGTAGATGGCGCATATCATTAACCTTCCAGGCTGCTCTAATTACTCAGTTTCTGATCAGACGCAGCTTGTGTATTAGTATGTGATGGCTAAACTCAGTAGAGCGTTGTCGGAGGTGCATAGGGTCCGCTGTCCAGCAGACTCCTCTCTTCCCTTCCTTTGTTCCCCTGCTCCATGTGCGAGCAAAGTAAGACCGAAGCACAGTCTCATCTTGGAAAAGGGGTTGGGGGAAGGAATCTGGGCCGAAAATAACTGATAAAGCAAATGCAAACTGCAAGAATCTCTCAGGGATTGTGTGTGTTTGCACTCAGTCATTTTCTATATCTTTTTTTCTTAGCCTTCATATTTTTCCCCAAATCTTTACCTTATCAGTCTTAGGAGTTGCTTTGAAATGGGACTTCCCTAATTTATGCTGCCCCCACCCTCCCTCACTTACTTAATTCAAACACTGCTTTAATCTTCTTATGGCCCTACCTGAGCCCAGCATTTTCACAGGAAAAAAAAAAAGCTTATTTCACTGGTTGGTTGTGTTTGCTCTCTGGTTTGCTGATTGGGTGACTAACTCCTTGGTGGTGTAACCTGTACAGAGGTGGGGTCTGGTCGCACACAAAAGCGGAGCTTAGGGTAGGCTGTGCGAGTGCAGGCATGCAAACCTATCAGTAGCTCCTGGAGCAGAGCCAGCTCCCAGCAGCAGCCTCTGGGGCCAAAGGTGACAGGGTGTGCTGGTCTAAACAAGCAAATGCTCTCCTCCAGAGCTTATGGCTGCTTATGGCGATGCAGGAGGGACCAGTGGTGGGGCTGCCAGCCATGGACTCCAAGCTGGAGCAGCACGAGAGGGATCCCAAACCCTGGGCACTGGGGTAGCTCTTCACGATGCTGTGCAAAAGCAACAAGAAGTGATGCTAACTTCTCCTGTTGATCCAACTTTCATTGTAAAGCCTGAAGAGAGATTTCCCAAGGTACCACAGATGAGGCGACTGAGGAGTCCTTTTCCTTCTGTGTTTTCCTGATTGAAGTAGGCACAGTGGGAGGTATTCAATTAGCAAGGGAGCTAACATTGCCCTCGTCTTGATGGGAACGTGTGTTTGCACACTTGTCTTGGCTTAACATGACTCAAGAGTCTTGTCTAAGATGCAGAGTAATGCATCTGAAGTTGCTTAGATCTGAACTTGTCCCTAGGCAATGACATTTGCCTCAGTGAAAACTCATCTTGTACTGTATGTTCATTATAGCTGAATTCTGTTTAAGGATGCTCATGGTAGAGCATTCCATAAAATAAAATCAATTATGCTTCAGCCATCTTATCTCTACTAAGTGTAAAATGGGGATTGATTGTGCCTCTGAGAAGAAAATGCTGTGTAACACATCTCATCTATGTCTAAATGTGTTTTTGGTAGACCAAAGCCACTTAGAAACAGCTGTAGCAAGAGTAAGATGCTGGGCTGGATGGGAGCTGGCGCTGTCTTGTCCTATTCTCAAAGATGATATGGGAAGAGCCCTATATTGCCTTAATACAGCATCCTTTTTGTAAATGCGCTTGAACAACAGTGTTGGGAACAGCCCCAAACGTAATACCTGATCAAATTGTGCTCTTGGTGTGTCAGATTAGCTGCAGATGCAATGCTAAAGCAGTCTTGTTTAATAGATTTTTATCTTCTGTACCAGTGGATTCAAAGGGATGAAAAAGATCCGGAGTGCTGGGCCACAGCGTGTGGGAGGAAAGCAGCCTCTGAGTCACTGGTGGTTATTAAATGACAGCAGCATTGAAATGCTTCGAAAACCCCAGCCGTGCACTCATGTAGGCTGCTAATTGTTGATGATCTGCAAAGGCAAAGCCCTGACCAAACTTTGAAGAGAGCCCTGTTTCCCTGAAGAAAAAGAGGATTAAAATGGCCTTTTCGCTGTCTTCTCAGCTGAGCTATGAGAGCTCGTATGATGCAGAAGGCATGGCCTCCCCTCGGGCTGCTGGCTGAAATAGGATGGTATCGCTACCCTGGGCCACCAAAAAGCATCTCCCTGCACCTCTCCTGCGGCACCAAGTGGAGCCCAGCGTGCTGCCACATGGGTGGTCTGCAGCTCTCGTGGTGCATTGGTGGTGGTTCAAGATGCCTCCATAGATGCAAGAACTATGGTGCAAAGGCTAGTTGTCCCTCTTTTATTCTGGAGGGAGATGAGTCCCAGAAAGTGATGCTGGAGAGGCGAAGGACTGCTGGATGCAGAACTGCTCTTGCTAGTGCTGAGGGCCCCTTTTCTTTTCCAAAAGGGTGAGGTGCTCTTCTGGGATGTAAAGCTCCAGGCTCAACTGCCTGATTGAGAGCAGTCTTCTCTGTCCTGTGGTTCCCTCATTCACCAGGTCTCTTGCTTGCACCTGGGTTGGTTTTAGTTCCCTCTAGGCTGTGCTGGAAAGCTTTCTGGTCAAGGCTGGGGAACATCAGGTTTAACTGGAATGAGGTATTGCCACTAGGTAACAGCTCTCTCTGGAGGATTTTGTTGGGAAAATTTCTCAACCCGTACAATTCTCCTACAACCCTGGTGCTATGAGTCCAGGAGGACCCGAGCACTCGCAGCTCTGTGAATCACTCCTGGGCTGGCACTGGTGGCTTCAGGGACTTGATGGAGAGGAGCTGCATCGTGGAGGTGGCATGCAGGGCACTCCTTCACTGCAGCGTGCTGTCAGCAGTACCCCCAGCAAAACGAGCTGTGCATGCCTTGGGTTGAGGAGCTGCATAACGCAAGCTTTGCGTGATGAGAACATCTGAATTAGGAGCTTACAGCTCACTTTAAAGTCAGTAGAAGAAGGACCAACTTGATCCTCCCTGCTGACAGCCCTGAGAGATCGTGACTCTCATATCTGTGGTTTAAAATGACTTTTTGCCCCTAAAACTGGTGCTGACTAATTCTGCAAAAAGACACATCGGAGCTGTAGCTCGGTGCCTGGGGAGGTGTTGGAGGTATTAGTAGGTCATTGGTTAAAGCTATGTAAAACTCGCCAGGGCTTAGTTTGAGGTCAGAGCCTGATCCCCAGACATAAGACCCACTCGCTGTGTGGGGGGGCTCAGACATAAATATGTACCTGCCCCCGGCTCCTTTGGGGTCGCAGTAATGCTGGTTCCTTGCTTGCTGTCCTCATCGACTTGTTCATCTGTAAGAAAACAATGCTTTCCTAAATTTAGCTGCGTAAGTGCTGTGGGCGTTGTCTCTTCTCCCCCTTCCCCTGTTTCGAAAGCCATCTTAAAAACTGCACAGCGATTTAAATGGCAGCTTGATGGGAATCCATAGCAAATGACTCTGCAATTAGTAAATCTCTCCTATTGTGACAGCTCTATTATTAAACTGCCATAAATGCCAGGCTATTAATCTGCTGTCTCCTCAATCCCCATGCTTCCCCTTCCTTGCCCATCCTTTTCACCATTTGTATTTTTTTTTTTTTTTAAGTTTCAACTGCCTTCCAGCAAGTGTTTCCAGGGAGGGGGTGTGAGGTGGCACCTGCAGGCGAGGAAGGCTTTGTGGCACTGTCCCTTAGGAGCTTTTCATCTGTAAGGCAGGTGAGAGGAAGCCCTGGACGGTTGCCTCTCACTTGCTTTGAAACTTTTGCTACTTCAAAACTGAAGAATGTGAAACTCCTAATTTGCAAAAGCCAAAGTTTAGCCCTTAAGGAAGCCCCTTTCTGCAGGAAGTCAAAGAGGCAGGGAGGGAAGGTGCGACAGCAAATGGACGGCAATATCATCTTAGCAGAGAGGAGGGCCTGGAAAAGTCATAGCTGTCCTGACAGCAGGGTGAACTTTGCAGCTGCCGTTTCCTCCATCCCATGATGGATGTGTGTGCATCTCATTTCTTAGCCCATGAATCTGCTCTGTCACCCTAGGGCTTGGGCACAGGTGCTGCTGTAGGCAACGTGGTGGGGCGGGAGCACGCAGGGCTGCAAACAGCGATGAAAGCAGAGCCTCAAATTTGACCCCAGACGGTGCCTCCATAGTGCAGGTGTGATGTGTGTTGGCAGCGCACGCTTGCACACACTCATCCCTCCTGAAATGGCAGAGGCTGCTTAGCTGGGGGCAGAGGGAGCGATAGCGTGCGGAGGAGCAGCTGCTGTATGTAGGACTGGGGGTGACAGGAAGAGGACTGGGGGTGACAGGAAGGTTTCGGCTTTAATCTGAGCATTGAGATTGGCCTGTTGAGGAGACAGAGCTGGCACCTCTGTCCTGGGGTTTCCGCTAGGGAAGGAAATTGTGTCCTCCTTGCAGTGATGTGAGGACAAGCTTATCATAGGGAGGTGTCTGCTGGCTGGCGAGAAAATGCTCAGGAAGGTCCCCACTGGTCTTAAATCTGTGAAGTCTTGGCTTACAGCTGCTGCTTGGGGTGGTGCTGGTCTCAGTGGAGAGGTCTGCCACCCCTGCAGCTCCTCTGCCACCACGGTGCCCTGTGGAGGAAGAGCTGATGATGGTGCTGCCTGCTGCTGCCTGGCAGCCTTGCAGAAAATCTGGATGTGTACTTAGAAAACATGCTCGTAAAGCTGTCCGGTTCTTCTCCACTTCAATAAAAAGTGATACTGCCCTGTAACCACCATATTTTCACCTGCTGCTTGGAGAAGATGTATCTTGCAGGTACTGTCTGGACTAGATATTTCTAAAAGCTTGGAAATTTGGGATTGTATGGACTTTTACAGCTGGAGTATAAAGACAGACTCCACCTACTCCTTGGTAGAACTAACAGGGAGATGACCTATCAACCCAAAAACTGTTGTGGGGATGAAGTAAAGAGCAGCAAAACTCCCTCGATAGGGAATCAACAACTCCCTTGTTGTTTCAGGCTTTTTTCCTCAGGCTCAACAACTTAAACATAGCCACGCTGGTGCAAATCAGCTGTGCCATGTAAACACCTAAATTCTCTTTGCATCCCGTTGCTATGGAAACTTCCCCAAAGCCTGGGTACCTGCACAGCCACTTTGCTGCTCTGGGAACTTTGGATGCCTCCCAGCCAGGGCATCTGGTTGAGGAGATCTGCTGTGGACTTGGCCTGTTCTGGGAAGGACTTTTGTCTGCCACTGCTTTTGGGCTGCTGAGGTATTAAAGAAAATGAAGATCTGCATCCACTTAGTGCCAGCTTTAGTCCCTTGTGATGAGAGCTGGGTTTCTGCCGAGCGTGCTGCCCTCTGTTAACTGTGGGTATTTAGGAGGATCTTAAATACAGTATTATACTCCTAACTATTCAGAAATCCTTCAGTCTGGCCTGTTTCATCTGGAATTATGCTCAACCATCAAATCCTGCCAAATACCACCTTCTTAGAGCGAGGGAGGCTGGTGCACTTGGATTGCCCTCTGCAGAGAGGCGAATCCCGGCCAGGCGGCCAAGCCGTCTGGCCCCAGGCAGGATGAGCAGATGCAGGGGCTGCTGGCGTGGATGTGCCCACCTCCCTTCTCCTCTCAGCGGTGAGCGGCCGTGGCCGTGGGCACCCACCTTCCCAGGCCTTCGCCCTCTGGGGTCCCAGTAAACGCTTATGTTGTTGGATGCCTCCCGAGCAAGGGGACTGTTTTTGTGTTTGTCTGTGGTGTTCCTTCATGGCAGTGCTTCCAGAGGAGGCTGGATGGAGGCTTTCACCAGAGAAGATGGGAGAGGAGAGAGTGGCTTTAGTAGAGGACTGATGTGGCAGCTACAGGAATGACTTGTGAAGAGTATTTGCACCCTCCTCCTCCAGCACCTTTTTTCTCTGGCTAAATCACTTTACACCAGGAATGAGTCAGCCTAGGGATAACTAAGGCTACGTGACGCTTTGTATATTTAATAGCATAATTCAGATCACAAACATCCTTTGCGATGGTGCAACTGCTGCCTAAAAAAACACCCTTGCGGGCTTGAGACAAATACTATTTCTAAAGGAATCCAGTTCTTAATTACCTCAGAAGAGCACAGAAGATGTCAGTAATTGTTAGCCGGTTGTGCCTGAGTCACCATCTGCCCAGCATGATGCTCTCCAGGCGTGTGCAGTTACTGCAGGGGTGCACCTGAAACATTGCAAGGAAGCTTTAATGCCCCCCTTGTGGTCCATCCCTCAGACATTGATTGTTGGTTCAGGGCACTTGTAAGCTTTATTTCTCTGTCTGATCATTTTGATCGAGACTTATTTTCTTCTTGTGTCCTCCCCACCCAACATACATGCATCAATTCTCAGCTATATACAGAGCAACCCCATAATTTTCACTCAAATCTCCACGTCCTATTAAGCCCTGCGCTGCTTCATAGCAACGAATTAATAGTTGAGTGAAAGGGTTTTATAGTACAATATGTTTTAGAGAATAAATATTCTTAAATTACTATTATGTAAGTAATTGGAGAGAATATTTCTGTTACAAAAAACTTTTTCTAGGGAGCTCTTTTAAACCTTGTAATGCCAGTTCCTATTCTGCAGTAGGTCTGGTTATTACTGTGTGTCAGGGATGTCAGCTAATATGAAGGTGGAAGATAGCAAAACTAGGTTTTCATAGCGCTGCTTCTAGCTTTCAGGAAATAATTTCCTCTCTGTGCTGCTTCCCCCCCCCCTTTAAAAAAAAGGGGGCAGTGAAACCATCTTTTTTCTAAGTGTATACCTTCAAAACTTGGTTTTCTTGGCAATAATTCATCTGGTGTTGATTCTGGCCTGGATTCTGTGTGTTCATCTTCGTGGAGTAATAAGGTTTGCAACTGTGAGCCTTTCAACATTGTTCTCAGTGGCCCTTGCACAGAAATACACTCTTGGAGTAGGAGGTGTAGCTCTGGAGAGTGACCTTCTGCTGCAGTTCCTGTGCCTTTGAGTAGCAGAAACAATGTCCAGGAAAGCGCAGGGAAGTAAGATATTGAGGGAACAACTCTGCTCTAAACTTTATGGCAAAAATGAATAAATTTCTAACTTTTAATGCCTTACTGCACATGTAATTGCTGTGTTTCAGCATGCAAATGGCTGCTGAGGTAGCAGAGAGTATTACTCTTCTCATGTGTAATCAAAAGGTACAAATGAGAAGGCGTCTTCCTCATAATCTGGGTCACTGGGTTAATAGAGTTTTGAAAATATCCCCTCCTAACCTGTGCCGTTAATATCTCGGCATCCATCTAGATTTTAATACTGTCATATGGCTGTGATATGTGTGTCTGTCATCTGCTTGCTCTGAAGGTTTTCTCCCTTAGTCGAGGAAATACTCTGCGTGATAGAGATCACTGCTGAATGCAATGTGATGCTTTGACTGGTAGCAATTCGTCTTCATTTGAACACTAAATATTCCATTTCTCTAGCTCTAGTGAAAGGCTTGATTTAGGATAGTGGCTTAGTGACTGTTCCAGGCAAGGGTTTGAAAAGGCAAGCATTCAGCTGAGCTATACACAAATTGACTTTTTGAAAACTAGTTGAGCTTTTGATGTTTCTGTGTCTGGTACCTGTTCCCTGGACTTTTGCGTCTCCTGCTGCCATGGGTTTGACTGAGACACTCTTGTATGGGTGGTGTTCGCACTGCTTTCTTGCTGGGTTTTAGCATGTTCCCTTTGATAGTGATTCAGCAGGAAGTTCTAGGTTTTGGGAGAGGAGGAATAAGGGAAGCAGTTAATGAGCTGTATTTGCTGTTCTGTCAAAAGAGATGAATCTTCTCTCTAGTTTACAGATTGCTAAAGATAGGAACTTTAATCCAAGGTACTCGAGATGAACTATTCTCTATGAAAAGATGTCTTTCTCCTTGGCCATCCCAGAGGAAGCCCGGGTGATGCTCTCCTGTTCGTTAGACAGCTCGTGTAGGTGGGGATGGATCCCTTCCCTAGCGCCTTCCTGAAAGGTGCTGCTCGTGTTCTGAACAGCACTGCTGAGCTTTTGTGATATAAAACATTAGCTTTACTTTCCTTCTGATTCAAACACCAAATGCTTCAGCCTTCGCCCCATCCCTTTTGGCCCCAGGTGCTCTGTTGCTTTTCTGAGCTACAGCCTGGGTGAAGTGGGTTGGCGCACTGTTACTCCTAATGGTGTGGCCTTCCCTGATCTGATAAAAGGAATATGAAAAAATGCTTTGCTAACATGTGTGCTACCCCTTTCGGACTGGTAGTTGGGATCTTGCAAGGAGGTGCCAGATGCCTGGTTTTCTGAGCAGCGTGGGTGCAGATTTCATGTGGAGGAGGACTTGGTCCTCCTTGCTGTGTAGCAGCAAGAGCTGAATGGCCATGACCTGATTTTATTCATTTTCAGATGTCTTTGAACACACTTTTTCTCCCCTTTCCCTCTTTCTGAGAATTAGGGGTTACTCTGCCTTTGCTATTAAGGACAGAGAGGAGGATCCCTATGCGCATCTCTCCCAGAGAGAGATGCCACAATCAAGCCAATCCATCCCTTTTTCTCACGTAATGCAAATCCTATCTACCCCGGGTAGTTAAGATTACCAAGTAACTTTGCTTGTAGCCTGTGAGCGATAGGTTGTAGTTGCTGTTGTGGTTAGCAAAATGAAAGCCATTTCTCTCCGCTTGAATGGAAGGCAGTTGTTCTCCCCACTAGCTCCTTTAAATCTTCTCCCAGCCTAGAGCTTAGCAGCCAGGTCCCGGCCACCCTGAAGTTTGTGGGATCGTGCTCTGACTTCTGCAGGATAATGACTTGTCTGCCCACGTCCAAATGACACCGGCTACCAGTTACAAAAGGAGAATGGTAATTTCATCTGTTAGCTGCTCTCTCTCCTGCAAGATTTACTTCCATCAGGGATTTTTATAGGCTAATGCTGTGTCTTTCGTGATGGGGATGTGTGGTGGAGGAAATTTATTGTTCCCTTCCTAATAGATGGATGTAATTTCATTTCGGAACAGCCACTTTATGTGCGAGAAAGCGATTCCATTATGCCACCGCACAGCATTGGGAGCATCTGTGGCAGTGGGGGCATTTGGATTAAAGAGAGTAAAGGCTGCACATCTGCTGCCCTCCACCCGTATTCACAGAACACAGTGTTAATCCTAAAGAAAAGAGAGCAATTAGCTTGTAAACCCTTCCTGAACCCACTGGAAGATTAGCCATTTTCAATTAAAGCTTTTCAGCTGGAAAGATAATGGGCTAAAATTTCCAGCTTTTAAAAAATACTATTATTGACCATGTGGTTTTATTTCTGTCAATTTACATCCTTTATAATTAGCTACCCTGGGATAATTAGGACTGCCTTGCGCCATACCCTGTTCCCCACTCTTTCCCCTTATAATGCAAATGGCAAACTGACTTTGCGGTCTGTCTTCTGGCCTGTTGCAACTAGCACAAATCCACTTGTTGTTTGGACCCACGCTGATGATGAGCCGTAAGCAGTACTTTTGTAGGTTCCTGTAACTCATAAGTAAAAGGATAAACCTTTACATGCCGCTAGGAGCATGCTGTAGCTGTTCCTGGGGAGTCCGGATGGGAGGAGCGAGGCTGATCCCATCTTGCAAGCCTGCAATAACAAGCAATTTGGAGTCCCTCGGGGAGCTCCACATGCTCTAAAGCCAAAATACTTCCTTATATATCGCTGGTCCCAGCATTTGGGGATTACCCGGAGCTGTGTGTGGCTCTGCTTTGTCCCAGCTTGGGAGGTAAAACTTCACAAGCCAGAGCCGGAGCCAAACTGGCAGATGGAAACGCCTCGCCCCAAAACACACAGCTGATTGACTCTGTCCAAAGGCGTCTGCGTGTTTGAGCACTTCTGAAAGCTGCATCGCTCCTCGGGGTGTCTGGGTAGAGCTGGGAGCCTTCCCGCTGCAGCAAGGCAGCCTGACCTGGTTTCACCCTGTGTTGGAAAGCTGCCCGTTGCATCGTTGCCGTGCCTTTTGGGTTGTCTCTGTTTGCCGAGCGCGATGTGCTCCCCCCATGTTTCCTATGGCTAGGAAATGTGTTTCCCATGTTTCCCCCATGTTTCCACTGGTGTCTCTCAGCGTGGTCTGTGCTGCAGACCCAGTGTGGGTGAGAGGCTCAGGCTGGAGCTGACAGCAGCTCGTGGCCTCATCCAGCGCTGACGACCGCGGTGTCTCCTGTCAGCCGGGTATCCCTGTCTGCACAGCACATGCAGCCTTGCGTTCCATACTACCACAAGTTAAGGTGATTAGCTGTGTTTCAGGGGACTTGTGGCTTTGGTCACTACGTGTGACTCTGAAACGCAGCCATGCCTGTGCTGCTGTTAGCGGCTGTGCTACATCTAAGGAAAAAAAGAGAAGAAAGGCTGATCTTTCAGGGAGCTGCTCGGCTATGTAGGCTGAGGTACCTCACATGGAAATTAGCCCTCCGGCCACAGCCAAGGACTTCTGAATGAGGTAAGCTCTATGAGCTGTCTGAATGCAAAACCACCCGGAGCTCTGACTTCTGGGTACAACATGGGCTGTGCTTTTTTCTGAGTCACCAAAATTATTGGTATTGCTCCTAGTTCTTGGCTGTCTTCCATGCAGATCTTGGTCAGGTCCCACCTAGCTTTGCCTTGTCCCTTCCAGAAGAGTTGCACAGTGTAGATACTGCATGGTAGTGCGTAAGAGCGGATATAAAAGCCATTAAAGCTTTTTTGTGTAAGGAATATGGCTTGGTGCTCTTGGGATCTCACTAGCCTTATCATGCTACTGATACTAACATTGTCTTTGCAGTCAGCGCTTTTCCTGCTATTTCTTTGTTGAAATGCATATGAAGATATGCCTTGGAAAATATTTTACATCTGAACTAGTTAATACAGCACCTTGGAGAGAAGGTATCTGATGCAACAGAGTACAAATGAAGCCTCATTAAGCAGGAATTCAGTGATTCTGCTGAATGCCCCGGCAATTAAATTTCATCTCGATTCATATGCAGGTCAGGAGAGTTTGGAAGGAGAATAGAGAAAGCAAAGCACTATGGCTCCGTGCTATGCAAATTAGTGTTAACATGGCATTTCATTTATTGTTAATGCATTGTTACACTGCTACTCATTGAAAAGAAACTGTGTGACAACTGCTAAGACTGATGACCCACTTGCTTATTTTTCCATCTGTGTTGGCAGCATTGCCTCTGAAAAGACCAGTGCCAAGATAAATCTTTTAAGGGGAAGATGCGGAGCTTTTCCTTCCCACAGAGAGGAGTGGAGTTGGATGCTGACTAAATGTTAAGACCTTGCCTTCAGGCTGCAGTAAGCTGTAGCTGTTGCCTGTCTCTCTCTCCTCTGGGGTGAGATGTGGCATGGCCCATATCCCTGCTACTGGAAGGAGCCTTTGTTTAGGCTCAAGCACCGGGTCCTTTTGGAGCAAGAGGGACAAGTCTTCAGTCCCTACTGTTGCAAAGAGCTGAGCTCTTTTGGCACGTAACATAGTAAGGGGTTCAGGGATGCTGGCATGCTCTGCAGCCCCATCAACGCGTTCACACGTCTGCTCCCACGGGGCAGCTCCCTGCTGTTGCTTGGGCCGATTGAGCTGAGGAGCTGGGGCTGCTGTCCTGTTTTTGGAGGGCCGAAGTGCCAGTTCCCTGTTTTCCTCTCTATATCCAAAGGTCCACAGCAGGGTATGTTTCCTCTCTTCTGTTTTTGATTAACATGGTCTACGTGATGGAGTTTTTTCATCTAAACTGCCTACCATAGTGGGGAAAGAGGGTGGATAGTGACTGGCTGCTAACACAGACCCATCACTATTTTCATTCTTGGCAATATTAATAAAATATAAAGAAACAGCATTTCTGCTGAAGAGGAGAGATCATGAACAGGCCCTGCCAGGGCAGCACTGGTGCTGATATTGAGGTGCCAAGTGCAGCTGCCAGGTACTCACTGTAAATTGGAGTGGTTTAACGACCTTAAAACTGGGAACCAGTCCCATCACTGAAGAACTTGGACACTTATTTTCCCTCCAGTTTTTTAGCTGTGAACAACTTGCTATCATTCCGGCACATTGATCACTAAAGGCTGAGAAGATGGGAGCTATTAGGCGTTTTGTTTTCCCCCAGTTGCATGGCACTGCTTTTGGTCTCCGTTTCTGCATGGTTCTTCCGCTCACATCTAGTTCTTTGCTGAGCTGGTTCAGCGCGTGCCCGAGAGGGTTTTACTTGTGTCTCAAGGCTGTTTGAGATCTGCTCGCTACATTGCTATGAAAGATTTGAGGGGGGAAAAAAATAGTAAAGTTAATTAGGAGCATCCCCAAATGGCGGCGTGTGTTTTGCCGAGAAAAAGTGCTTGTTCTGTACAATACAGCCACAGAGGTAGAGATAAATGGGAGAAATACGCTCTGTCTAGCTGAAAGTGATGGACCCGCTTTCAGATGCTGTGCATACAGCTTCAGAGCTCTGCTTCTTTTGGAGCAAGTCATAAACTCCCACCTTGCCCTGGCATGGCTGGTGGTTGCCAATAGATTGTTAACCTCCTGCTGCGTTGCTTATTGCTGTGTCTTGTCAAGCTCATCTCCATTTGGCTTAAAAAAACATAGGAAAGCTGAGATTCACTTTTGTTGGGATGACCTCTGCTAACAAGGTCCCTGAACGAGCTCTTTTGCATCATTAGAGCTGGTCGGGGAATAAAGGATCTTGTACTTTGCTGCAGCCTATTTGTCTTCCACTGTTTCTCTTATCAGCACTGGAGTCCCCAACCCTGTAGTCTCCTACTCTGATTACCCAGATCCAGAAATCCAGAGCTTGGGGTAAATTGTGGGATTTCTCCTAATGTTCAGCAACTAAGAAAAAAACAGCATAGCATATATACAGTATTAAGGGAGAACGATGTGTTCTATGCTGCCCCAAGGACCAACTCTTTATGGCCTCAGCTAGGGCAATGGGGCTGGGCCTGCTCTTTGCACAACCTGAAATATGACTGAAGGATCTGTAAACACGATTGCTCCCCAGAGTTCAGAGCACTTTCTTCCTCCCACGCGGACTGAGCATTACAAGTCCTTTTACCAGGGTTTTGGACCCGTTTTCACAACTTCGCTGGCTGAGGTATGAGGTGCAGTAAGGAGGAGCTGCCTGGAGGAGGCAGGTTAACCATTGAGGTTAAACCCAGAAGTGCTGGAAAAGGCTTTGAAGTGGTGTGAGACCGTGCCTTGGTGGGGGCATGGCTTGCAGGCATGATTCTGGTGATGGTGCCTGTTATTTATGGCTGTTGACTCCTGTTTGAAATGCCTGTTTTACCCAGCTGTATGATGTCCTCTGGCAGATGGTTGCAGAAAGCACAGACCTGACCCTACGGTTCACTCGGAAAAGCCCCAGTAGCAAGACAGACCATGGGGGAAGGGAGGCCAGGAGAAGGGTGAGAGGTATGCATGAAGTCACCATCAGGAGCATGGTGATGAATGTTTTTGTGGATTGGAAAGGATGTTGTACCTAAAATTGTTAAAACAACCCCTGTGACTACTGAAAATGGCAGCATGTTCTTATTTGGGTTTTGGGTTAGAATTTTTTAATTCCCAAATCTGTGTAGGTATTTTTCTTCTGTGCCAGTCCTTCTCGTGTAGTCCAGACCCTTAAATTTGCTGTTGTTAGTAATGATGCTGGTACATCCCGTCTCATTTGTTAGCCCAGTGACTTGACCCTTGAGTTTTACTCATGGGCATGTTCTCATGCATTTATTCCTCTTGTTCTACAAAAGAGTTTTTGCCAGGAACACACACGGAGAAACCACATGTAAAGCATCAGTGAACGTGTATTTGCAAGGTGAACATACAGACCCTTAAAGTTCAGAGGACCGCTGTGCTCTGTCATCTGGCTGAGACCAACCAGTGAAGTTTTTCAAGGGAGTTAAGTGTAATTCATTGTTCATTTTGGTGGAGTATGGTGACCGCTTTCCAGATGAAGTTGAGACAAGATGTTTTCTCTCCTCCATTTAGCTAAAAATCTTCTAGGTAACTCACTTGGCTTTTAGTTGCTTGCAAAACGAAAGGGCTGAGCCATCGCAGGTTATAATTTCTTGCCAGGGGTCCAATTGAGAAGACTAGACTGATTTGGAGAGAAAGGACCAGTGCTGTCCCAGACACAGACTCACTGACTTGTTTGTAAATTTAGCAAGTAAAAATTCAAGTGCCTGGGCTTGCATCTACATGGAATAGGGAAGGAAATGTCCCCGCTGTTAGGAAGGAGGGAGGGAGATCTGCTGAGGTTGGCCAGGGGACGTTGGTCATTGGGAACAGGCCAAAAGTTTCAGTTTTTAAAAACTGGAACTTCCAGTTACTACAGTTTTGAGCATTGTTTCTTTCCTGAACTAAAAGTCTGTTACTTTGGTGTGCATTTCAGCCCAGTTAGGGATGCTGGCGTGCAGGCGAAATGCATAAGTAGGGAACGCCGAAGTGCTGGTGTCACGTGGAGAAGGGGTCACTGCAGTGCTTCCTTCTTCCCATTAATCACAGCTCCGGGAAGCATCCTGCGTTCCCCACCGCTCCCCCGCAGTGCTGTCAGGCGATGACAGATGCGGGTGTCTCTTTCTGAAATGGTTAAGCAGAAAAACGTACAGCAACCGTTTTATTGTGCTCTGGTGGTGGAGGGAATGGATGGGGGTCTTGGAAGTACCTCTAGCAGCGCTCTCCATCTCGGTGCTCTGCATGTGTGCATGCAGCAAGGGCTCTAATTGCCTACTGGATGGGTCAATTTATCTTTCAGTGTTCATTACCTGTAATAAACTACCGATTAGGACTAGCTGGTGGAATTTCCACTTAAAGGAAAGAATAATCAAGGTCTTCTTCCTCTGGCTCCATTATTAAACTGTTTAAATATGCTTTTCTTTAAAGATATATTTTTTTTAAAGTCCATTCTCCCTTTCTCATAAAAATATATTAATAAAATAGTGTGTTGCATTTTGTGTGTGTGTGTGGAAAACCAGGGCATCTGCTTAGACCAAAGATGAGCCCTGCTGCAGGCCTCAGGCTGGCATGCAGTTGTCTGAGGTTTCTAAATGAGCATGACTACGTAAAATTGGCGTAGGTGAAATGGAGCAAATGCGCAGCCAGTGGGTAGCTGGGTAATCAGCTGTGAAGTCTCTTCCACCAAGAGAGTGATGGTTCTTCTTCTTGTCCCTCCTCTGCCTCCTCCCTACCTGCTGCAACCAAAAATCGACCAAAGAGGGGTGTAGGCTCTCCAAACCTCTTGATTTTGTGCAGAGATGGGTTGGAGTTCCCGGTAAAAACTGGCTTTCCCAGTAAGACATCTGGAAGCACTGGGTCTGCTGTGCCAGAAACAGGCTTTGACAGGGTGGATGAGCAGGAAGAGGGGTCCCCAGCCCCAGGCAGACCCCTGCCGTGCAGGCGTGTGTTTTTAAATGGAAGAAGTAGGATGGGGAGAAGGAGATGGCAACGTTTAAGATCGGAATTTAAAAGAAGTAGAAAGCATCTGCGTCAGTCTCTTCTGAACCTTCCTTAACCCAAAGCAATTTCTGTTGCTATTAATATGATTTTTATATGCGGTTAGAACTTCGGTGTTTCTCTGCGCACTGTAAGTGCGTGTGGTTGGCTGTTTTTCCTCATCGTTTTCCTGTGGCTGCCTGTTCATTACGTTCATTCAGCTGTCTTCAGAGAGTCTCCTGAGACTTCCTAACGCGGAGTGATGTAAGATCCTCTCCATGTTCTCCCGGGCTCAGAGCATGTTCAACGCTAAATGGTCCATTTCAGGATCTTGCTGGAGTGTTCCACAGTCCTGTGACTTCTGACGAGGATGCTTTTGGATGTGGTTAAATAAGTAATGGTTTAAATCACAGGAACAAATGCCCGTCAAGCAGTGGACTAAATCATTGATATTCTGAATAGCCTGTGATCTTCTCTCTGCTGTCCTCCCCGTCTTGTTTGCATAAAAGTGTGTTATTCTGTAAATGTCATCCCAACCAATTTAGGCCATGTAAGGTTTGCAGCTTCGCTCCCACCGAGGTTCTGGGAGGATTTGTAAGTTAGGTCTGGGGAAAGAGATATTAAGTTCAAGAGCAGGACAGTATGTGTCGGGTACAAGAAATTATAAACTAAGTGCTAGTATACCTGTGTGCATGTAAGGGTAGCTACTCCTTACTTACAACAAATCAATTTTGCTCAAAGGTCAGCCTGTTGCTGAGAAGAGTAAATATCCTCTTCTGTAGACTGGTGGCCTGCTGACTGGTATTGCCTCTTTAGTGGTATGGATGAGAGTCAAGAGGCTGTGCGGATGGATGTTTCCAGTAGGGACCACCCAGAAGCTGTTCTAGCCATGGACTGTCCTCAGCCCATGCTGTCTTTCAGCTCAGCATTTTATACTGAAGGGGGGCCCCAAGAAAGCATTCCCTACACCCTCTTTGCTCCTAGGATGGTAATAGGAGATCAGTATATGCCAAGAAAGCGGAACTGAGAAATCTTTTTTTTCTCTTTTTTCCTGTGGAAAGGCTTTTTAACATTCCCCCCCCACCCCCCACCCCTTAACTTCTTTTTCCAATTGGGTACAGTGTGTGGATAAAAACCAGACATTCCTGGGTGAGGCTTGTATGTAGTTGATATTGCCAGAGCATTTTTGGATAGCTGCTAATTCTGAGCACACAAACATAAAGTTAATGTCACGAGGTACAGGAGGTTGTACAGACTGTTCATGAAAAATCAAAGCTCTACATACTGTTCCTCGAGTTTGTCAAGCCATAGTTTAGGTTGATGCCTCACACTCTTTTATGACACCTACATATTTTGATGTCATAAACATATCTTTTTGGGCTGCCTAATTTTGTTGGTGTGTGCGGTGTAGCTGTTCGCTTCAACTGGTTTTAATATAGTGCCACCTGAAACATGAAGAAAGTGTTGTGTTTATGGGTTTTGGCCAGAAACCATGGAGCAAACATCTTTATCCTCTCCAGGCTCCTGGCACACTGGGCTCTTGCCAACCAGCTCAATGAATGCAACAAGCAATTCTAGGTTTGAAATGCCAAAATGCTTCTTCTTTTTCCGCCAGTAACAGAGGAATGGGGCAGCTCCATCCAGTTCTTGCCCACAAAAACAAGCAACTTCAACTATGTAGTAGACCTGCCCTCTCATACCCTTTCTCAATGCAGCAGATATTCTGTGAAGGATTTTATGGTGGCATAAACATAAATGATTGCTTTTAGCTTTTCTTTAAAACATCCTGTTGGAGATGTCCATTTCATGGCATCCAAAGCAATGGGCTATTCTCAAATTAGCAGCTTCTTGTTGTATTTGTGGTGCAACTGGAGATTTTTTTTCCTTTAAGATGAGATTTCTCTGCAGCAAAACCATTAATAGCTGTGTGAAAAGATTTCTAATTACAAATTTCAGCTCAATTACTAATTAAGTCTATTGTCAGACTGAACAACTTCTTAAAAACAAATTATGGACCAAAATATCTCTTTTGTAAGTAGTTTTTTCTTACTTAGTAATTTTATTGCTTTTGTATAAGTTGTCTGCGCATGAAACAGCTGAGTTCGAACCAAAATAGAGATGTTGCTGCGTTTCAATCCAAGCAAGAACTCTGATGTTAGGCTGAAACCCGGTTCTCCTTCTCCACATGGGCCACACAGAGTTAGGGTCTCCAGGTCTGCCAAATTTCCTGCTGGCACATCCAGATGTGTTCAGGCCCTTTTGATTTATCCTGATTTGTTTCCTATGAAACAAGACTTAACCTTGCTGCCTCTCCACGAGCATCCTTTGTAACCTCTTGACCACTTTCAGCCAAGTCTAGTAGGAGTCTCAAACATGACTGGACCCTCCTACAAAAATGTAGATGGCTTTTGTGCCTTTGTGCCTCAGACCATGCTTGTCTTGCTCTCTCTTCAGCGTTTGTGTGTATAATCTTGCTGTTATAGGTGATACCAGCTCCCAAGGGAATACAGCGACTATGGAGAAAACTGCCTTTTGGATGTAAGCCATGGGCTGGTTGGTACAAACAGGATTTGTGTCTCACAGCTTGACTGAAATGGGGACCTGACCTGCACGGTGCTGCAGGCGGGATGTGAGCCCTGTGCCCACCCTCGCTGCCTCCCCTGCCACGTATCCCAGGGCTGGCACGGTATCATCACCTTCATGCTCTGTATCTCCAACACAAGTCAGCCTACTTTGTTTTTCATTTTAATAGCAAAGGAAGCAGAGACTGGTTTATTACAACAATTTCTTTCTAGTCCGGTACCCTATCTCCACCCACGGTGGAGGACCAGCTATTTAGGGGTAAGCCATGAAGCATCCTGTCCTGGAGGGCAGGACTCCCCGTGACCCAGCTGGTGACCAGCACTGCCCCTGAAGCCTCCCCTCACTGCAGTCCATTGCTTGCCCAAATCCTAGCACAGGGCTTGCGTGCGTTTTGCTGGTGACGGTTCCTCTGCCCTTCCTAAGAAAGGGTTAAACCGAGTTTTCAGAAAACGCTGTAGGCAGGACATAAGACTGCAGCTTCATACTCCCTTACCAGCACTGTGTGTGTGTATTTGGGAGGCAGTGTAATGCTTTGACAGCAGCTTGACATTGCCTTGAAAGGTGCTGGAGGCTCTGCAAGCACTTGCCAAGAGGGGGTGGGGGAGAGGAAAGTGTGTCAGGCAATACTGCAGTCGCAGCCTCTTCTTGCGCTCAGCCCCGCTGCTGCAACTTGGAGGTGAGCGCGAGGCTCCGCTGCCGGCCAACTTCTGCAGCTGGCTCTGAGCACGGTGCGGAGGGCAGCGGTACCTCTGCCGCAGCACCAGCTGCCCGCGTTTCCTTTTATTTATTCCTTTTTTATTTTTTTTTCCCCTCCCTCCCCTGCCTGAAATCCCCGTGAAAGCCACAGAAGGGTTCAGGCAGGAAAGGGCCAGCACATCTCAATGGGATGATGTCCGCTCCCGACCGGCGGGGCGCGAGGTGGAATACCGCTGGGAATGAAGTGCACGCTCGACATTTGCTGCATCTGCCGGAGAGTCAGGGTTCAGTGGCTGCCTCCCCTTCAACCAGCTGTTCCGTTTAATCACCGTGCTTCTAACTTTTGCTTTGCAATGCCTGATGGCCAGTCGAGCTGAGAGAACTAGCACGGGATTTTTAGGACCAGCTAAAAAAACCCTACACCCTTCATTTTCTTATTTCTACACAGGACTGGCGAGTCACACATTAAACAGCCATGTAAAGACATTTCTTGCTAAAGGATTGCTACGTTTTTGAGTCCTCGCAAACTGGAGTGCCCAGGACGATCTCTTTTTTATTTTCCTGCCGTGAAGTGAGGAGCAGTGTGTGTGCTGCAGCCCCGCTCGGCTGTGGGAGGCAGCCCGAAAGTGAGCCCGAGCTGGCTGGAAAGTGATTCCAGTGCAGGCAGGGAGAGAGAAAGGAGCGGCTGTTGCAATTAGTTGAATGATTTAATAGATAACAGCAGTCATGCTTTGTGGACTGAAAAAGGATTTGCAATCAGACTTTGGTGAGTGAGCCTGTCTGTATTCCCCCCCCC